>JAOTQH010272670.1:0-10615 GCA_025631255.1 Cornus kousa
CTTTATTGAAGAATAAAATTGGTAAATTATTTTATTTAGTGGTTAACTGGTCATTAGATATGCTAATTATAAATTCTATATATTATTTTTAGTATTTTTTATAAAAAAATTTGGAATTAGGATCTCTGATTGCAATTGAATTAGTGTAGCATGTTTTATGGCAGGAACAAGTATTGCCTTATCTTTTCTAAATAATAGTATTTTTTGTGATATTGTTGTATATTACAATATAAATATCAAAGAGAAGGTGCGATTGATCTAAATTGGGAATCCTCATCATCTTACCTTTATTTCATATAAACGGAGTCGGCCACATTAATTCTCTTTTTCTATTAATTTTTAAACTAGTTTCTAATTACTTAAATCTCGTGTTAATTTTGGTTAGTTGTTGTTGTTGTTGTTTTTTTTTTTTTTTTTTTTTTTCACTATTATGCCTCACTATTTTTGTCATTTTGATATATATATATATACTTATGAAATATTACCATTGCCCTCCTGAAATTATTTAAAAAAATCGTTATTGCCCCCCCTCACATGAGTTTCCAGGTCCGTCCCTGCTAAATGTCATCCTTAATTTCTCCCTTATGCGTTGGTTATCAACTCTATATCTTCTAGTAGCTCCTATTATTCATTCCAACATTCTCATCTAAGTTACATGAATGCATTCTGGTTATTTTAATGCCTAGCACTTTGTTCCATAAAATGGTTATTTTGAGTAATCTTTAGTCCTTGGATCATTACCAATGTATTGTAATTCTATCGAAATTTATTAAATTAATATTCCATATAATCTTTTTTAGTTAAACAAGTTTTTAAGATTTTGCCTTTAAGTTATTTTTTAATGTTTTTAATTTTATGAAGTTCTTCCATAGACTTGCCGATACCCATAGAAGGGGTAATCATATTGGGGGGATTCGGGTGGAAGGGGAGACGTTGTGTAAGGTGGAGGAGTTTTGCAGGGTAATTACTGATTTCTATAAGAAGTTGTTAACAGAAACCTCTAGTTGGAGATCTTTGCTTGGGGGACTTTTATTTGACTCAATTTCTGGTGATGAGTGCTCTTGTTTGGAAGAGCCTTTTTTGAAGAGAAAGTTTTGAAAACTGTAGAAACTAGAGAGAGAGAGAGAGAGAGAGCAATGGAGGCCCAGTCCCTCTTTTTCCTTCTGTTGTCAATCTCATAAGCCCTAATACATAAGGGGCTTATATACAAAAGGAAGTGTTACCTATTTACACACTAACCTCTTATATTATAGAGAATTACATAATACCCCTAACTATATATATAATTTCATTCTAACACTAAGAGAATATATATCATATAATCCTAGCTTGGTACAAATAATCTTCAATTTGTGATGACCTAAAGCTTAGTAAACACATCAGCTAGTTGGTCTTCAAACTTCACAAATGGAGTAATGATATTCCCAGTTAGTATCTTCTCTCGAATGAAGTGACAATCAACTTCAATATGTTTGGTCCTCTCATGGAACACATGATTGGATGCAATGTGAATGGCTGCTTGGTTATCACAGAACAATGGAATATGAGATTTAATTGTCAACCCAAGTTCCTCCAGAAAATTTTGTATCCATGTCAAATCACTAGTGGTATGAGCCATTGTCCTGTCTCAGCTTCAGCCTTCAGCACTAGACCAAACTACCACTGTTTGTTTCTTACTTCTCCATGTAACAAGATTTCCTCCTACAAATGTGCAAAAACCTGTAGTAGACCTCCTATCTGAGGGGGATCCAGCTTAGTTAGCGTCTGTAAAACCTTCGACAATGAGATGACCATTCGATTTGTATAGCAACCCAAATCCTGGAGCTTGCTTAAGGTATCAAATAATTCGTAGGACAACATTCCAATATGGTACTTTAGGAGCTCCCATGAACTGACTTACGACACTAACTGCATATGAAATGTCAGGTTGGGTGATAGTGAGATAAATTAATTTCCTAACTAAACGTCGATATCTAACATTCTCGTCAAATATATCACCCTCATCAGACAAGAGTTTTGTATTTGGATCCATAGGAGTATCAGCGGGACGACCACCCAACATACTTGTTTCTTTTAATAAGTCCAACATATATTTTCTTTGAGGCAAACTTATACCTTTCTTGGATCTAGCAACTTCAATACGAAAGAAATATCTGAGTTTACCCAAGTCCTTAGTGTGAAACCGATTTTGCAGAAACAATTTCAACTTAACAATGCCTTTAGAATCATTGCCTGTGATCACAATATCGTCCACATACACTACAAAAAGAATGGAGCCAGCATTGGTGTGTTGGTGAAATACCGAGTGATCTATCTGGCATCTGTTAAGACCAAATGCTAATGCAGCCTAAGAGAATTTTCCGAACCAAGCCTTTGAAGATTGTTTCAATCCATATAGGGCCTTCCTAAGACGACAAATAGTATGGCGATACTCCTCCTGAGCAACAAACCCAGGTGGTTGCTCCATATAAACTTCTTCAGTTAAGTCACCATGTAAGAAGGCATTCTCACATCTAATTGAAACGATGACCAGTTACAATTGACAGCAATGGGGATGAGGACTCGGATAGAAGAGATCTTAGCAACAGGAGAAACTGTCTCATCATAATCAATACCATAGGTCTGAGTGTACCCTTTTGCCACAAGACGAGCCTTCAACCGTTCAATAGACCCATCATGATGGTATTTAACAGTGTAGACCCACTTATAACCAACCGTTTTGGAGCTCGGAGGTAAGGAAACAAGATCCCATGTCTGATTACGGTGAAGGGCATCCATTTCATCTACCATGGCTTGGCACCAATCCGAATTAGAGAGAGCAGCTTGCAAAGTCTTGGGAACAAAAGTAGCTGACACTTTGGATAAAAAAACACGAGAAAGAGGATGAAACATTACTGTAAGAGACAAAGTTAGAAATGGGATGTGCTGTAACACATGACCGGGGAGCTTTAAAGAGAGCAATAGGCAAATCATCAGGTATAGTAGGTGGTGTCGGATCCAATGACTCCGAAGAAGATAGAGGGAGCGAAGTAGGTAGTCGGGGCGCCGAGTATAAACCTGAAATGGGACAAAAGAGCGTGGAGGGTCGGGAGTACGGAAGATGTGGCAAAGGTGGCTCAGGAGTAATAGCAAGAGGAGGACAAGAATCAGAAAAATATGGGGTAGACTCAGAAAAGTGACATCTGCACTAATGAAATATTGGTGAAAATGAGAATTGTAGCAACGAAAACCCTTATGAGTGAGAGAATACCCAAGAAAAACACACTTAGTGGCACGAGAGTCGAGTTTGTCAAGACCGGGTCCAAGGTTGTGGACATAACAAACACACCTAAAGAGCTGAGGAGGAAGATTAAACGACGCTAAATCGGGAAATAAGACAAAATGAGGAGATTTCCCTTGTAACACTGACGAGGGCATCCGATTAATAAGATGACAGGTCGTAAGAACAGCATCACTCCAAAATCGTTTTGGAACATGATATGGAATAAAAGGGCACGACACACTTCCAAGAGATGATGATTTTTACGTTCAGCGACTTCGTTTTGTTGAGGAGTATAAGTGCAAGATGATTGATGAATGATGCCTTTATCTTGAAAATAAGTCGTAAAAGGGTCCAAGTAATATACTTTGGCATTGTCAGAACATAAAAATTTAATGGAACACCCAATTTGAGTTTTTGTTTCTCTCCAAAATATTTGAAAAATAGAGAATAACTCAGAACGATTTTTCATTAAAAACAATGAAGTCATACGAGAATTATCGTCCACAAATGTCACAAAATAACGAAATCCATTAATAGAAATATGTTTGATTGGCCCCCATACATCTGAATGAACCAATTCAAAAGGACTAGTAACACGATTATGAACTCTAGGTTTGAAGGACACACGACAGTGCTTACTAAGCTGATACGCTTCACAAGACAATGACTCAACACGACTAAGACCAGGGACTTGACGCTGCAAAACGGATAATGATGGGTGGACAAGGACGACTTAAGAGCCGTGGGAGATGGGTCAAAATCATGGTAATACAAGCCACCAACTTCATGTCCCGTACCAATCTTCTTCTTCGTCGTGAGATCTTGAAAAATACAACATGTGAGATAAAATGTAACGGAGCAATGAAGAGATTTAGTAATTTTACTAATAAACAACAAATTAAAAGGAAATTGAGAAACATATAAGATAGAGGAGAGAGACAAAGAAGATGTGAGATGAGTGGTTCCTAAACCCGAAACTTTATTGGACGAGCCATTAGCAAGAGTAACATTTTGAGATGAAGGAGCAGAATGAAATCAGATAAGAGATGATAGCTACCAGTCATGTGATTAAATGCTCAAGAGTGAAAAATCCAGGGATTCGAACGAGAGGACAAGAGATATGCAAACGCATTACCGGATTGGGCAAATAAAACCATGGAAGATGGGGTAGAAGTCTGTTGTTGAGACATAAGCTTAGCATACTCATCGCGGGGAATCGTGACCATAGAAGGCTCAACAGCCAAGTGTGAAGCAGTTGGTGTCGCAGAGAGAGAAGAATCCCCTTCA
Source organism: Cornus kousa (assembly GCA_025631255.1). NCBI lineage: Eukaryota > Viridiplantae > Streptophyta > Magnoliopsida > Cornales > Cornaceae > Cornus > Cornus kousa. The sequence continues at coordinate 4,550 of JAOTQH010272670.1, forward strand.
GTAGAGGTCACTTGATGTGCAAAGGTAGAAGGTGACGGTGTCCCATGAAGAGCCCAACAGTAATTGGCGGTGTGATTAGTAAGATCACAATGAGTTCAGATTTTGGAGTCTTTACCTCTGCCACGACCACGGCCATGGCCACGACCACGGGTAAAATGACCACCACCTCCACGAGAAGATTAAAAGCCACTCTAGGAGATAACCAAAGCAGAACGTTACTGCTAGGAGGAGCAGGAACATCGTTTGTAGTACCCCCTGAAGCTCCATTAGATAGAGTAGCACGCTAAAGTTTGGAAAATATATCAGGAAGAGAGGGTAGTGTAGAACTACCAAAATTTGTGCCCGAACGGTTTCATACTCTTGTGACAACCTTGTGAGAACACGGACAACATTAAAATCCTCACGTTGTTGTTGCACTCTTCACATCAAAGGTGATGGGCTGATACAAACTAAAGAGAAAGAGAGAGAGAAAACAATGGAAGTGCAGTCCCTCTTTTTCCTTCAGTTGTCAATCTCATAAGCCCTAATACATAAGGGGCTTATATACAAGAAGAAATGTTACCTATTTACACACTAACCTCACATATTATAGAGAATTATATAACACCCCCAACTATATATATAATTACATTCTAACAAAAAAAAGCCCCAGATTTCAGTGGCTTCTCTATGAGATTCCTTTTGAGAGTTGGGAGGTGGGTAGGGGGGAGGTGATGGGTACCTTTCACGTTTTTCATGCTCATGGTTGTTTTGAGAATAGTTTGAATGCTACTATTATTGTTCTTATTCCACCGCCGGGGGGGGGCATTGGATGTTTGGGATTTTTGACCTATCAATTTGGTGGGAAGCATTTGCAAGTTAATTTCCAAAGTCCTTGCTTTTAAATTGAGGAAAGTCTTGGATGGGGTCATTTCCGACTCTCAAAATCCCTTTGTTGAGGCTGTCAGATTTTGGATTCAGCCCTTATCGCTAGTGAATGTGTGAATTCTAGATTATGCAGTGGGGTTTCTGGTGTTCTCTGCAAATTGGACATTGAGAAGGTGTATGATCACGTGAGTTGGAGCTTGAGAGGATGGGGTTTGGTGAAAGATGGAGGAGATGGATACAGTTTTTCATTTCCAGTGCTCATTTTTCCGTTGTAGTGAATGGAGCTCCGAGACAGGGGGATCCGCTCTCTCCTTTTCTGATACTTATTGTGATGGAGGCCTTTTTAGATTGATGAGGAGGGCTGTTGACTTGGGTTTTTTGAGAGGCTTTAGGGTGGCTAGGGATGCAACTAGTCAGTTGGAGATCTCTCACTTGATGTTTACGGATGACACTTTAGTGTTTTGTGAGAGGCTTTATGGTGGAGATCGCGACATTAGCATATATTCTTGGGTGCAACATTGGTTTGTTTCCCATCTTTTATTTGGATTTACCCCTTGGGTCATCCTCGAGGAATGTGGGTAGCTGGGATCCTGTGGTGGAGAGATTTGAGAGGAGCTTGGCGGGATGGAAATCTTTCTAAGGGTGGAAGGGTCACTCTGATGAAGAGCACCCTTTCAAGCCTCCTTACATATATCCTGTCTTTGTTTCAAATTCTCTTTTTCGTGGTTGAGAGGATTGAGAGGTTGCAGCGGAATTTTCTTTGGGGGGCTTAGGGGAGGAGTTCAAGTTCCATTTGGTTCGCTGGGAACATGTATGTAGTTTGATTTGGGTCAGAGGCTTGGGAATTAGAAGATTGGCGTCTTTTAATAAGACTCTCCTTGGGAAGTGGCTTTGGAGATTTTGGTTGAGAGGCATAGGCTATGGAGGATGGTGGTTGCGAGTAGATTTGGGTAAGGGATAGGAGGTTGGAGCTCCCTTGAGGTGTGTATTCTAGGGGGTGCTGGGGCTTGAAAGTCCATTCGGAAAGGAAGGGATGATTTTTCTTAACACATCATTTTTCGGCTCAGGGATGGTAGGAGGATCCGTTTATGGGAGGACGTTTAGTGTGGTGATCGCTCTTTCGCTCTCTTTCCCTCGGCTCTTCAGGATTGCCATGGATAGGCAGGCTATGCTGGTTGACTATTTTTGGCTTTATAGCGGGAGATCATCTTGGGATGTTCGTTTCACAAGGCATTTTTAGGATTGGGAGATTGAAGATGCCATTAGTTTTTTGGAGTTGCTGTATTGCCATGAGATCATGGGTGGAGTTTCTGATGGCTGGGTGTGGGTCCCTACTTCTCAAGGTCGTTTTGATGTTCGGTCCTTCTATAGATGTCTCATGGAGGGGTCTGGGGTTCCTTTCCTGTGGAAGGCTGTTTGGCTCCCCAAAGCCTCCCTCAAGGTGGCTTTCTTCACTTGGACATATGTTTTGGGGAAGATCTTGACCCAGGATAATTTGAAGATAAAGACTTAGGTTGTGGTCAATCGTTGTTGCATGTGCCTTCGAGATGAGGAGAAGGTGGATCGCCTTTGGCATTGCACCATGCCAGCGAGGGATTTGATGCTTGATTTGTTTGGGTTTAAGTGGGTCATGCCCAAGTCCTCCGTGAGGCTTGAAGAGGTTGTATAGTGGGGGCCCGAGTCCGGGATATTTGGAGGGTTACGCCTTTGTGTGTTTGGCAGTGTCTTTGGCTTGAAAGAAACGGGAGATTCTTTTAAGGAAAGGAGAATGCTATTTCCATGCTTAAGTTCTATTATTACCACTCTTTTTTGTTAGGAGTTAGGAAGGAATTATAGATCTTTAGAGGAGACTGTAGATTTTTTGGACTCTTTGAAAGCTTAAGTTCCCTATTTGGCCTTGTGTAGTTCCCTTGGGATGCGCTTCGCTTTTGAACTCTTTTTATAAACTTCTAAAAAAAATTAAAAAATTATTGCTGGGGATTTCTTAGCAACCCTATTGTAGGGAGGATCTTCATTCTAGGTTCTAATAGATCAATGCTAAATCCCTACTAAAACTGAAGGGGGTGAATAGATCCTGTGAAAACCTAACTAGCATGAAATGATTTTAAAATTTTGATAATATGTAATTAAAAAAACCTAGTAAATACATATTTGTGGAATAAAAATAGAACAGAATACAAAATAGTGATCATTCACACGTAAGACCAAAATTATGGGGAAAAAACCATGCCCCAAGCTAGGCAGATCAAAGTGTACTACGGATAAAGGTATTACAATCTTAGATATCAGACTATAGGTCCCATGGAACCACCTAAATAACCTCAGATTCATACTTAGATTGAATGTTCTACCCCAAATTCCATTTCTCTCGATCTATGGATTTGTTCACCGAAGCAATTTGCTTTTCTTACTGCATGATTGAGCTCTACATCTAGCAAATTAACTATCTTGTGTATGTTTATGTTTATGTTGAATTCTCTGATATTGTTCACAACGATAGATTCAATACTTTGAATAGCCCACTCACCATCCAATGCAGAATGATTTATGATAAAAAGAAATTTGAATGCTCTCCATATGTATCTTTGTGATGAAAAGAAAAATATGTGCTCTTGATATGTATCTTTGCTTACATAGAGTTTCTGTCTAAAAGATTGCCGAGTTCAATCCATCAAACTCTAATAGCGAACAAAGATACTTATCGAGAGCATGTATTAAACCATCAAGAAGTCTTTCTTCCATCCCCTATGATATGTTTAATGTGGTTCCTAGCAGTGTGTCTCAATCTCATGATCTTTCTCCAATACCACGACCATTCACTATTGATTTTGAATTTCCTAATGTTCTTTCTTTCAAAATATAGGTCTGCACTCGCTATATCCATAGAGAAGGGTTCTTACCATCTGTTATAAGCATTTTCTTAGTTTAGTTTCATTTTTTATTATTTTTTATTTTTTATTTTCTTAGTTCAGTTTCGTTTACCATATTCAGTTTAGTTTCATTTACCATATTCTTAGTTCCATTTTATAAATTTTCAGTGGCAAAAAAATCTGACTAGTTAATATTTTGGTTTTTGTTTTGCAGGTTAGTGTAATAGCAAGTGTACTATGTAAATAACAGGGGAGACTATTCTTGGTAGAGCTTAAGATCCTCCTTTAGAATAGAATTTGTTTGAAACTGTTTTTGACTGTATATGACAATGCAATTGTATATAGAATAAGGTTGGAATGCTCAAAATATTAACCTTCGTCAAAGAGATGAATTTGTGAAGATACCCTTAGTTACCATATGTAACAAAATTACCCAATAATGACCATAAAGTTGGAAAAAGATAAAAGGTTCTATCTTCTATTTCTGTTCACTCCTTTGGAGGTTTGGCTGCTTCCAGATTCTATATTTTACTAATGGCTCAGTCTTTTTCATGCTCTTTAGGAAGCTGTGCTGGATCTGTCGTTGAGTATCTGTTCTGTGGCTTGCTTCTTAGTTAGATTCTTTATTGTAGCTTTGTGACGTTGCTATTGCCGCTGCATATCCCAGTGTCAGAGTTCCTTTTTTTTTTTTAGGCAGTGGCTGTAGTGTTGCTCGTTTTCGTTCCTTTGTATTTAGTTGGCCTTGCTCAGGCCTTGATGTTTCTTCTAATAAAATTATAATTTACCGGGAAAAATGTAATTAACATTAATTCATGGTCTATCTAAAAAAATGTAATTAACATTAATTCATGGTCTATCTAAAAAAATGTAATTAACATAAATTCATAGCTCTTTACCAAGTTATTTGGATCCGGATCACACTTGACGAGGTTTTGAAGATTGGTAGTCACTTAAAACTAGTTAAGGTGTCATTTGCCCATTTTTTAAAATATTCTGTTTTGTTTTTAGAATATTAATTTCATTTCCTTTCACGGCAAGCACCAAAGCCACCGAGCACCATCCTCAAACTAAATCAACGTGATGACAATTAATTGAAAAAAATAGAAGGGCTTTGAACTGATAAGACCAATTAGTGATTTAATATAGGGTAATTTACACCAACATTCCCTATGATTTACTATAATTACATGGACCTTTCCTCTAGTCCCTATGGTTTGCTATAATTACATGGACCTTTCCTTTAGTTTGGAAATTTACTCGGATCTCTCCTAAGAATGAAAATATCCTACACGGACTTCTCTTATGTGTGACGGATCGTTAAATACATTAACGGACTTTTAAAATTACTAAAATATCCTCACATTGTTATCTTAAATTACTAAAATACCCAGAAGTCCCTCCGCCTTGTTAAGTTGATATCCTCTCTCTCCTCCACAGAACCATACACACAGGCCACTAGAGAGAGAAAGCAAAAATATTTGTAGAGAGAGAGTGGAATATATATATATATATGTATCAATTGGTAGGGACAAGAGTATTATGGAAAATTTTAGTAAAATTTGTACATGACGTCGTCAATTTTCGTCCTTGACTGACGTTGATTCTAACAGAAGGGAGGTATGTGTAGGATATTTTCATTCTTAGGAGAGGTCCGAGTAAATTTCTAAACTAAATGGGAGGTCCGTGTAATTATGACAAACCATAAGAGAGGTTTGTGTAAATTGCCGAATATAAAAATACCTTTTACTTTAGTACAAATTACACTCTCCCCTAAAGACATAATTAGAATTGATCTATACAAATTTGATTTCAAAGGCGTATCTAGTGGCGATAGTTAAAATGCAAAAATACCCTTTACTTTAGTACAAATTACGCTCTTCCTCCCCCAAAGACAAATTTAAAATTAAATAATATTACACAAATTTAATTAGAAATGTGTATCTCGAATTTGATGTCACTATAATTGAAAGACTTTTCTATAAAAAATTGGAAATATAGGATAACCCGAGTTTTAATTTGTCAAAGCATCGTTTCATATAAAGTCAAATACAATTGAATGGTGTGAATATTAATTAACAGACTTATATGAAAAGGAAAAAAAAAATAAAAAAATACAAGGGCATTAATTAAAGGGTAGAGTGCAAAAAACTCCCTTGAATTATGTTTGAATTTACAAATAATCCCCTTGAACTATATTTTGTGCATAAAACCCCCTAAACTATCTCATTTTGTTGCAACATACCCCAATGACTTACTATATTTCATTAAATGACCATAATGCCCCTTCTTATTGAATTACATTTAATATATTTTTCTTATCTAAATAAAT
>JAOTQH010272690.1:0-10614 GCA_025631255.1 Cornus kousa
CCGAACTTTATTTTATTTATTATGTGATCCAAGTTAATGACCATTATACCCTTTGAGTCTCAAATTATTGAATTGTGGTAATTTACCATTTTGTCCTTTTTGGACCACGATATTTAAATTTAACATAAAATTACCGTATTACCCTTGGACGATTTTGGGTTGGGAAAGGACTCGTTTAATGATCCGGATCCATAAGGAGCTGGGTCATTTTAAAATGGTATCAGAGCGATGGTTCGAAAACCTTAGGACGACAAGTAGAGGCCTATGTATGATAGCATTGGAAATTGTTTGCATTGTGTATGAGATTAATTGTTACGTGCTTTGATATTTGAAGAAGCATGCTTATTTGTTTAATTGCTTATGTGATCACGATTTCGGAAAGCCTGTTTATTTGCTTAGTTGTTTATTTGCTTATGTGATCACATGTTTACATGTTTAAAATAATGTATGATATTACCATGATGATGATTGAAAGCATGTTAATTTTGATGTGGTGAGATGTATGAGAAGTATGTTAATGGCGAGCTGCGAGTACAGATTGTAGAGGTGGGTGATATACGAAACGATGATGAGAATAGAAGAGATAATTAATTTCGCATAATAATTTAGTGAAATCATTGTTTAAACTAATGTGTTAGGACACGGTCATGTCAAAAGTTATGTTCTAGTTGTTTTGTGTATATATATAAGAATGCCTTGTATGTATACCCGTGTACCTTTATGCACGTATGTGGTCAAGCATAGGATAGTTGTGTGTTTTGACCTGAGCAGGTGAGGAGCTTGGTTGCTCCAGGGTTGTTTGGGTGTTGGTTCTTGTCGAACTGGTGGCGTGGGTTTCTAGCTTGTGGATTGAGCTATTTTGTGTGCAATCATTTTGATTTTTCTTGTTGCATTTGGTGAAACGCTTAGAGCACGATGGTAGAATAGGTTCATATTTCATGGTTAGGTGTTCTTTTTATGTGAGAGTGTTCATAGCTTTGATTCAGAGTCGCATGATTGTATTGTATTGATCTGATTTTTTTCATTTTTAGAGTCATGCCTCCGAAGAAACGTAGAGAAGCAAATAATGATGGGGAGCGGGACGAGCTCTTTAAAGAGAATCTTTTGGTTAAGAATTTGGTTGAGGCTATGACAAACTTTGTACGTGCGATAGTCATAGATACTCAGAGGTCGATGGCACAGTCAGAGAGGACAAGGGTTAGGGACAAATTAGGAGATAAGGATTTGTGGAATCAGGTTAAGGAAGTGGAAATGTTGTCCAAGAGTCATGTACGAAAGGTGTTAAAGGGTGATTCTTCTCATTCCCCCGTTGTTTTTACGTCATCGCTGGAGACATCCCCTAAGATCGAGAAGACTTACTATAAATGCAAGTAGACAGATCATTTGAGAGCAGAGTGCCCTTGGGATCGGCCTAGTTCAGGAGTTTATTTTAAATGTGGTCAGCCTGATCATAGGAAGAGGGATTGTCCCAAAAAAGGTGGAATTCCAGTTGGCGAGGTAGATTCCGGGCAAGGATTGACTCGACCTTCAGTATCACAGACTGGTGTTCAGTTTGGAGAGTAACAGGAATGGGAGACTCAGGGTCGTATAGCCAGTCTGGTTGTTTCTCTTATTGAGTCACCAGAGAGACTTCCTGCAGTCAAAGGTATGTAAGTGCAATTATTTTTTGTATTTCATAAGTGTTTTCTATTGTTAAATGTTTAGTCTAACGAGTAATGGAGATGGTGATGGTAATGGCAATTATGTTGAACCTAGGACACAAAGTTTTCTTACATAGGCACATCGATCACCTTAGAAGGAGTGGATTAAGTAGTTGGTTAAGCAATTGTCAATGATTGTGTCGTTGATGATTCTAAGGAGACCAATGGGTGTTGAGTATTCTGGATCTTATACACATTTTGTTTGAGGAATTTTCGGCATGACATTGTCGTATGGAGATTCTTTTCTAGTGGTATACAGTGATCATTATGGGGAGTATCGAGAGTAATGTTTGTTCTTTTGTTGCGATGATTTTGACTTAAAGATGTTTAAGGAAAAGTCATTTAGTTGTAGTTTGATGGTCCGGTGGGACCATAGGTTTGGATTGTTGTTTGGAAAGAATAGTAGTTGAGGTGTTATGACGTGATGTTTGGTATTGATGAGCATAATAGTTTGAGGTATGATCCGAATGTAAATTAAAAATTATGAGTGTTGTTGTGTGCTGACGGATATGTGATGAGATTGTGCATCAATTGAGGTAATGGTGGATAGCTTAGTCTTTAAGACCAGATCGATAGGTGTTGCCATGTAGGCATCTTTTCTTTGAAGAGTCAGTGGGTCATTCTAATTGTAGTCATAGGTCTTGCGCGCACAACGATTGAAGCAATGTTGACTTCAAAGGGTAGAGGTGGAACATGTGATCAGGTGTCGTTGTATTTCATAGAGTTTTTCATTGGGAGATTGTCATTGCAATGATGGTTCCTAGTATTGGTATGTTGAGGGCGTTGGTGCTTTTATCTGATTAGTTTTGGTTAGCATAGCGTTGCGGAGAAGTGTGTGCTAGGTTTTGTGTTGATTGTGTAAGATGGTTCGGTAATGGGAGAGATCGCTTAAATTGGTGTTTGTAGTCCTGTATACGTTCCAAGTTGGTTCTTCTCCTTGGGTGTAAGGACTTCATTTCATCTCAGGTGAGATTGGATGTCCATAGTTGGACAAATGATGGGCAATGTGTGATAGGGTGTCGGATGTATTCAGGTGTGAGTCATCAGTCTCTTGTGAGTGCATGGTTTATTACCCTTCTTCGTTTGTTTTGGTCCTGACAAGGACATTAGTTATTGTGAGTATTGTTCTCCAATTAGGAGTTATGCGTGTCCGTGGGTGGATGGACTTGTGTGTTGTTTGTTATGTTATTTTTATTGGTGGAATGTAAGGCACGGGTTGTCGAATAGGGATTTTGTTTTTAGTGTCTAATTTTAGTGGTGATGGCTATGGATTATGTCATAAACGATAAATTGAGGATGATTGGGTAATCTGATGTTAGTTAGTTACTTAAATGAGGTGATAGGTGTTCGATTTGAGTAGTACTTTGAGGATAAGTATCGATGTTACCTTAGAATTATGTGATTAAGGAAGTGAATGTGGGATTCCATTGAAGAATAATGAGATGATTAACTTTGCTTTTGAGGTTTTAGGCATGAGACGGCTGTAGGGTGCATTTTAACGAAGAAAGACTTGAATCGAGTAATGATGAGTCATTTACTTGATATAGGTGTTATGAGAAAATTAGAGATCTTTGGTGCTGATCTATGATTGTGACATTTGGTGTTGTGTTACTTTTAACTTATTATGGTTGTGTGATCGAGGAATGATTATCGTATTATTTTTAGCATATTGTTTTGTGACTACGTGATTATTGAGGTTATGTAAAGTGATGGATTGATTAGGGAATGGATCTTATGGTGGTTCTGTGGACTGTGTAGGGTTATGTTTGAGGTTTAGACCTGAGGATAGGAATGATGTTTGTGTCAAGATCGGATTAAGGATGAGAATGGCCTGGCCAACTATTTCTCCTGAGTCAATTCCTCTTTGACACGATGTTGGGTCAAAAGTTAATAATCGTTCCGACTTGTCAGTGATAGTGGGAGTATGGTATTGTGCATTGTGTTGGTATGACAATGTGGACTTACATGATTTATTTGGGTGACGAAAGGTGTTAGGTGGTATTGGGTGTTTGATAACAGGTTAGTGGTACAATCATTAATTTTTGAGAATCTCATTTTGAGGATTTGTGTTTGGAATACAGGGTAGTACATTTTATTATTTTGGTGACTCATGATTGTGTGGTTGTTAGGAGATTCATCATTTACTTATCTTGAGGTTGATCCGTATGATAATTACCAGTTGGTGTGATTGGTGGGCGTCGTATGATCATGTAATTGTATAGCCGTATGTTGGAGGACGAGTATTTGTTGGATAGAGATGTACAGATTGAGTTTGAGTCTGATTATGTGATGGATGAGGTTCCTCGTTTGGGGTCTGGGTTGCCCTTTAGAAGGTTGAGCTGTAATAGGATGTTGTCATGTTCAGGGTTTTTGTGACCATTCTTTTTCGAGCTCCGAAGTACTATGTAGCGGTGTAGAAGAGACCAGTGTTAGTTTTAAGTTGAGTTTAGAATTCACCGGGTTGGTGAACAGTGTTGTGAGTAATGAGTACCCTCATAGGGTGGTGATCATTGGGTTTCCTGACGGCAGAGTGTGATTGCCTATTGGCGCCGGTGTCAAAGGTAGTAAAGTTGTTGAGTCATTCGTATCGGAGTCTTGTGAGGTATTCTTAAAGAGTTGTGGTAGAAGACCTTCTTCATAAGGAGGGTGGATTTCGAGGATGAAATCTCTTTAAGGAACGTAGATTGTAACGTTTCTGATTTTTAGCATTCTTTATTTTTTCGGAGATTCTGTCACCGTAAGGGCATTTTTGTCTTTTCACGTCTTCCGTACGAGGATTGTAGTAGAGTCCTATTGCATTTGTGAATTTTAATTTATATGATTATGTGGTGTTTACCTAGTGGTGCATGTATTGTATTATGTGGAGCAATTTGAGACTAAAGAAAAATGGAAAAGAAAAGGAAATTCATGGGACCCACCACCACCAACTTTAAAGCCTCGAGATCACATTTTTGGTCTCTATATTCTCTCTCCCCGCTGGTTTCCCTTCTTGCTCCATTTCCTCTTCATTTTTCTTTCTCTTTTACATTAAAATTTGAATCTTGGTTCCATTCACAATCTTTGGAAATTTTGAGTGCTGTTTGAGGGAAACAGAGTCCACAACGAGCTCTACACATTGATACTAACAATTTTAGATTTGGTGCTTCCTTTGGCCTTCGAATTTCTTGACCATTTTAAGGGTTTTGCTCAATCTAGAGGTAGGGGCTCTTAATCCACAATTTTCTTGCTCCTATGTGAATTACGTCTTCTAAATTGTTACAAGATATGCTCATTTGTGCTAGTTGTAGTTTAAAAGTAGTTAGAACACGTGTATGCGGTTATGTGAGAGCTTGTATTAAATGTTTTATGTGGAAAACTTTCCTATGTGATGATTTATATGTATTCGTTATACTAGATGTATTGTTGTATAAGAGCATGTTGAAATTTCTTGAGAAATTTTGTGAAATTGTGCCTTGCTTACTTAAATTGAGCGAATTGTGAAATCATGAATATTGGTATGACATAAATGCATCTATGCATTTACATTGGGCAAGAAATGGTAAGAATTGATTTTGAAATGAAAAAGGGGAGTTTTGGGAAAGTATGTTGATGAATTGTTTTGATAAAATCCGATCGCTGCAGAGTCACCAACGGGCCGGTAGTTTAATGTAACCTAAAGGGAACTAGGGAGATTGCCTTAGCATGGTTGAGCTATCTGGGCCCCACGATGACGCTGGGGAGTCACCAATGGTCTAGGGACAGAAGCCAATCCTTCTCTCGGCGCTGAGGGGGTACCAAAGGGGGTTACATTAACGGTTTGAAAGTGATGGTTTTGAAAATGGGGAGCGACATCAGCATGCATTGCATCCCATAGCATTCTATTGTTTATAATGAGACTTGTTGTTCTGTTGTGTTATCCCGACAATGTATGATCCCCATTCCTATTGTCTTATTCTCTGATTGGATTCATGGGGACACAAGAGACGTGTCTTAATTGTCACCTACTGAGCATATTGCTCACCCCAACATATTCAACATTTTTCAGGTAATGGAAAAGAAGTAGCCGACGATAATCCAACCCAGCCTTAACATTGGAGTGGGAAATGTCTCTTTTGCTATCTTTTGTAATTGGACCTAATTTTGTAGAGATGTTGACTAAAAAATATATTATTTTTGCAGCATGTAAAATATTTGGACTCATCATGTACATAACCATTGGGAATGTAATTAAGTTTTACTCATTCTAAATCCTTTTGTATATTTAAGTAAAGTGTGGCAAATTATGTTAACTACGTGGTTGTTATTATTGTATTTGATGTTGTAACGTATTTAATTTCGTACGTGAGTGTAGTAGCGTGGGTAGTTAATTACCAAATGTTAGTGTATCTGGGTTATCACCTAAAGTGGGAAGTGGTAGTGAGAATTACCCAGAATCGGTCGACGTGTAGCTTCCCATACGTCGACCGGTATCCTTGCAGTGTGGGTCATTGTTGCACACATTCTAAATCAGTCGACGTATGGCTTCCCATTTGTCGACCGGTATCTCGGTAGTGGGTTTTTCACTGTTCCTAACCCAAACCAGTTGACGTATAGGGTATATACGTCGACCAGTTCTCTGCCTCTTTATGAATTCAGTTTAGTTTCCAAAAGTACACTTGGGCACCCATTTGATGTTGCAAGTAATTGTTTTATGACCCAATAAAAATACAATAATTATGTTTTGACCACTAAAAGGACTATATTGCCTGAAACCTTATTTTATTTATTATGTGATGCAAGTAAATGACTGTTATACCATTTGAGTCTCAATTTATTGAATTATGGCAAAATTACCATCTTGTCCTTTTTGGACCTTGATATTTATATTTAGCGTGAAATAACTGTATTACCCTCGGATGTTTTTGGGTAGGGTAAGGACTCGTTTAATGATTCGAATCCATGAGGAGCTGGGTCGTTACACTACTAGTGGATATATAGACCGTTATATCCTGGGAGATAGATGCCACTGAGTCTGTTAGCACCATAGCGGGGCGAATCTGTCTTAATTACATAGTTTCCAATACTAGTCTCAGTCCAGGTTCTTTATTTAGTATTATTATTTTATTGCTTCATTTTGCATATTTAATTAAATATAGAGTTGCATATTTAATTAATGATTTCGTAGCATATTGTTAATTATTTCATGACATATTAGTATAAAGTTTGTTATATCTTAAATGTCACATGAAGTATATATTTTTACCAACAATTATATCGTCTCTTCTCACTTTGCATAAAAGGTAAGGGTAAGGATGACAAAATATCCGACTCCGTCAAGTACTTGCTCTCACTCGTTTCGTTTAAAAGGGTTAGGAATGAAAACTCGCATGGTTATGGAGGGAGGATGGAAATGTTCACCGACCCCATCCGTTTATAGCGATAAATTATAATCTTATCCTTATACTTTAATTTATATTCAATAATATTAGGTATATATTAAACAAATTCTAGATTATTCTATTCTAATCACTAAATATCCTTTTATATTATTCTTATTTAAAAACTTCTATGCATTATTTTGATATTCATAGGATAATATTAAGGTTTGATAAAACTAAAAATTAAGTAATGATATTTTAAGTGGTAATTAAAAAAATAAATATTTTATGATATTTTAAAAAAAAATTCAGCGTTTAGTATTTCATGATAAGTGATATCTTTGTCACTTAAAATTTTACCCCATTTTAAGTGGTGCTTACCGTTTTTAGTGATATTCAAATTGCGTAATCAAACACACTTAGTTGGATAAATGTTGAATTTTTTCAGAATTAATAACACCTTAAAAAGTTCCAATTAAAAAGTTGAAATTTATTTTGTTATTCGCATAAGACAAAATGAATTATTATCATAGTTGAAAATTTATTTTTATTATTTACTTTCGTTAGATTCCTAACATAATTAAGGAAGTACTCTACAAAAACCGTCCTCGCCTCGCCCCCAGCCCGCTCCGTTTAATTTGAGAAATTATCAGATGGTCCTGGATGATTAAGACTTGGTGGACTAATTCAAGTAAGACTCTTGAATTGAAAAAAATGGTCTCACATAAGTATATTATTATATTATAGATAAAAATGAACAACGGTCTAGATTGAATTGGTCTACTAAATATCATATGGTCCAAAACCATCTAATAATTTCTCGTTTAATAAATAGCTTTAGATAAGAATGAAGGTAGCTATTCAATACGGAAATGAGAATGAGAATCGTGTACCCCACCCGAAACCGCTCCATTGTCATCCCCAAACCATCATTTTTTTTAGGGTAAAATGCAAAAAAAAAAAATAAAAACCTAAGCTATTTGCATTTTGCAACTGACCCCCTAAATTATTGTGCGATGTCTCTTATTTTTTGGTATTTTTCAACCACTTTATTGAATTTGTGCACGGGGACGTGTGCCACGATGTTTCAGGAGTTGGTTGGGATATTTCTTCGGGTTTAGAATCTTTAGAAACTTATTTGAATTCAATTCGGATGGTTTCGGGTTTTGGACAGAGAGATCCCGTGTGGGTTCGGGATAGACTAAGTGCACGAGAATGACGTTGGCCTAAGTGAAAGATCATTGGAGGGCATTATTATTATATTTTCGTTGGGTTATTGGCTTAGAATATTTTCATGAAAGTTGCTTGGAGGAAGGGAGTAATTAGTTATAGACATTGGGGTTAAATGATGTAATTAGTAAGAAGTTGTGTGGGACTATATATATGAATTGTTTGGCAAACTTTGGCCACTATTCATCTTCTTCTTCCTCACACTTTCTCTCTCGATATCTAGCCATATATCAATTTCCATGTATAAGCTTGAGAAAGTTTCTATTTGAAGCCCTTAACCAATGATTTTGAGGATGCTCAAGGAGGGAAAGTTCTTCCTCTTCTCCTCATCTTCACAACCATATGAAGAAATTAGAGATTAAAGTTACTTTGAAAATTTGGATTTCTTGGAGATAGGATTTGGAAGAGGGGCTAGTTAAAGAAGTTGTAGAGCATTTCTTGATTTACAAGATGAGGTGATTTTGAAAGCCATTGGAGAACTTTGAAATTTCGACCTAGGCTTGGGCTTGAGCTTTTTAGGTGGCTTCAAGAGGAAAAGTTGGTCTCCTTATATTCCTCTTATTTTTGGTGGCCATAACTTGCATTTTTAAGGAGTTTCACAATGAGGCAAAACTAGGGTTTGTGCATCCAAGAGGTAAGGGTGTCTAATTTACGAGGTCTTGGGCTTTTATGAACATTTATATGTTGATTTCACGATATATCATACTATGTATCCTTGTTGTAGTAATTTGATTGACTATATGAAAATTCATTTCATTGCCTTGCCTTATATGGTGCTAATTATGTTGATTACATGCTATCTATGTAGAGAGATTTGTTAGTATGTTTAACATAATGAAGTTATACCAATTTGTATGCTAAGGTGATAATTTAAAGAATTTGCTAGCATGCTTACTTATGATAGTTATGTTAACAATTTTGTTAAATGTCAATCGATATTAAAGTTGTAGGAATTGAAAATGTTGAATTTTGTGTTGTAAGGGCATGTATGTATAATGTGGCTATGTGAGTATTTGATGATATTCTCAAATCGTGATGATAGCTAAAATATTGTTCATTGCTAAGTTGATAAATAGAGCATACATGTGAACATTTATGGCTTATGCATTGGGTAGAAAAATGTGTGAGCGAAAGGGTGGGGTGAGAAGGATAAAATTCAAATTAAGGAAAGTTTGTGATGGATGGAACACAAGCGAAAGTTTTATTTTCGAGATTTTGGTAATTAGGCCCTAAGTGGTAATGAACGGTGGTCTTACACCAGGGATAGCTAGCCAATGAGCCAAATGGTGGACAAGTGGTAGACTTGTGCCATTCGGAGTTCGTGGACTCTAGTGTGGACTTGTGTAGTGAGATGAATTGGTTGGGAAAGTGCTATTGTGTGTAAGATGAGATCATGGGATTGGTTCGGGGTGGATTCATGGCATAAGCATTGATTGCATTGTTAGTTTTATGGTAGACTTGTGTGTGTGAATATGGTTAAGTTGGTACAAATATATTGTTGTTAATGCCATGTATAATTGATTTTGTTATTTTCCCGTAATATCATGATCTTCTTACCTTTATTTCCCTTTTCTATATGTGTTTATTCACGGGGCTTTAAGAGCCATGCCTTAGGTATACTTTATTGAGCAGTGGTACTTATCCTTTTATTTTAAACATTTTCAGGGTTGAGAAGCGACGAAATGGATGAGACGCTTCCATGTACTTAGGCGTAGTTAGAATGTTTATTTTCATTATCTTTTGTAACCAATGTCACATTCGTAAAGTTTTATCATAAACTTGTATTATTTTGAAATTATTTCAATGGCAATGTAAACGGATGATTTTGGTGGTGTAACCTATCAAACTTGTATAATTTTATTCTATCTTTTGTGGTCTTATTATGATTTCTAACCCAATCTATAATTTCATGATCTTTTAATGACGTATTTGGAACTGTTACAATGTATGAAAGCTATTTTGGAGGGACATTTATAACTTTATTAATGTTTTGGAATAGATTTTAAGTTTTATAGATATATCATTTATTAAAATTGAGGAATTGGAACTAAATTGAAGCATTTTGGGAAGAAAATAATTTTTTTTGGCATTTACGATTGATCGCACTTTGGGCTATAATTGATCGACAGAGAGCCAATTTCAGGGTTGGCAAATTTTTTTCTAAGTATGAAATTTATGATTGATCGCAAATATTTATGATCGATCACATACTTTTACGATCGGTCGTCAGAATGCCCATTTTACCCCACTTAATGACCATACTTTGATTAACCATATCTTCTTCATTTCTAACCCGAATTAGGTCATTTTTTTAGTCTAGATTGAAGGATTTTGAACCTTCTTTCCAT
>JAOTQH010272700.1:0-10614 GCA_025631255.1 Cornus kousa
CCAAATAGCCAATCACCATTTGTGCCCATCCATGATATATATATATATACACTTCATAAAATTTAGAACCAGCATGTAACTTTGTTTGGTACAAGTGCAAAAGATTACGCAAAGGTGCATAATTTTGTGCATAACACTTTGCACTCATGCATAATATTACGCACCCTTTTATGCACAAAATCACGTATCAGTGTGTAAATGAGATACTATAAAAGATTAGGCACACAAAACCACCGATGCAAATGACAAAGGGAAGATTGGGCAAGACAAAATATGTGCAAACTGATTTTTCATGGCCCAGTAAAAAATCATTTTAGAGGGTATTTATCTATTTATTATAAAATATTATTTAATATGCATTCTCAATGAGCCCACAAGAAGTGATGCCATTCTTTTTCATCGGATCTGGGTAGAGACCAAAGATCTTGAGCACCGATTTGTAGAACAACTAAAAAAGGGCTAGGAGTGCTTGAGTCTTAGCGGAATTTGGGGAGGGTCAGATGTATGCAGTGTTACCTCCGCATGCGGAGAGGCTATTTCCATAAAGCAATCTTACGATTGTGCCAATGCCCTCCCTTGGCAGGAAAAACTCAAAAGCTAAAGAAATGTTGCTAATTTTTTTCTAATTTAAATATTATTATTTTTTTAATTATTTTTTCTTTCTTATTTTAATGTTTACCAGGAAAACTAATGTTTTTTTTCCATGCCTGTGTATCGCGCTAGTTGCTGTTGTATCACTGAAAAGGAATAAAATAGAAGGATCTGATCATACTTACCATACAATGGCTTTTTGCCTTAATTAGTTTGCTTCTATTACTAACATATTTTGGAAGAATATAGGATATTGAAATGTTGTCTGATTTTGCTTTATTTTAACTTTTTGGAATGGTGGTGGTAGGTTATAAATTCGAATGGTGTTGTGCTGGTTGAGTTCTTTGCACCTTGGTGCGGTCACTGTAAAGCTCTGACACCCATATGGGAAAAGGCGGCTACTGCCTTGAAAGGTGTTGCCACTGTTGCAGCTCTTGATGCTGATGCTCACCAGTCCCTCGCTCAGGTTTTCCATAGTTGAGATATTTCTTCATACAGAAACTATTTGAAAACCTTGTGCTTATTATGATTATATAAAGACTTCATCTTGCTTGTTATCAATGAATGTAGTTTGTGTAACGACATGGTTGATCAACCATAGAGAAAATAATCACAAGAAAAAAGTAGTGATCATAAAGGCACCTTCTGGTAGTGGAAGTGGTTATGGCAGAGTGCGACAGTGATATTGTTGAGGACGGTGGTGGTGATGACATACTGGGAGGTTGACCAACACTGAATAAGCTGCATTCACATAAAATATGTGAAACAATACGAAGTAGCTAGATTGGCAGTTGTAGGTTCAATATGACAATGAATGTATAATAATATGAACAAAGTGAGCCTCTGTCCCTTCGTTTTTATCATAGGATCTTTTCTTATTGCTCATGTAATGCTTCTATGGCATGGTAATGACATGCAAAAGATGTAGGCTTGATTCTTAGACGTAGATTTTAATATATCCACCCTAAATATACTATTGAGACTGATTTTGATAAAACCTTCACTTTAATGATGGTCAGATTCAAATTTCAGTCAATAATTGCAAGATGACTGTGTCTCATATGCTATAGAAGATTTCTTTTTAAAGTTCACATAATTGATCATGCTTACATGTGTAGTGGAAATGTTGGGTCAGATTAAAAAGGATGATCTGCAAGAGATAGAGGAGAGAGAGATGTCCTCATGACTATCTAGAGCTTGTAATGAAATGTCATTTCGTCAACCAACAAATGGTTGATGGACAAATGTGGACTTGTTTCAGAGTTTTCATATTTTCTTTCTACAGTACCATTAAAATATAATTTTTGATGTTGTTGTTGGAATGCACACCTTTCTAACTTTTTATGTGCTGTTCTAAAGCGTTATGTTTTGTTTCCTACAGGAATATGGGATTAAAGGATTTCCAACAATAAAGGTGTTTGCTCCTGGGAAACCTCCTGCAGATTACCAAGGAGCAAGGGATGTCAAACCCATAACAGATTTTGCACTAAAACAGGTTATTTTCGTTACTTGTCTGTACTTGGAATTTCATCTATCCTTCTGCTCTGTTTCTTTGTCCATTTTCCATATATGGCATACATTTCTATTATGTCATCTAATTAATTTTAGGAGAAAAAGGGTCAATCTTTTTTTACTACCACACAGATTTTTTTGAATGGTATGCCAGAGGCCTCAGCTGCTTAAAATGCTACTCCATGAAAATTGTCTCTTGTAAAAGAGAGAAGAGGGGAAGTGGGGTTTGATATTCTCATTAGGCCATAGTGTCATCCCTTACGAAATTAAAACTAAAGATAGTAAATGTGAAAATGCATACACAATTCATTAAAAAAAGGGGGTAAACCTAGTGCACAAGGCTCCAGCCATTGCAGAGTCTGGGGAGGGCTGGATGTACACCACAGCCTTACCTCCACATGTGGAGAGGCTGTTCCTTGTTTAGAACCGATCACTTCCAAATCACAATGGAGCAACCTTACTGTTGCGCCAAGGCTTGCAATCGCATACATAATTCATTGATCACATAAAATAGTATACTTGAAAATGCACACATAATTCATGGTAATGAGGGGTACATAGAGTACCCAATTGATGGTTATATGATTCCATATATAGCTGTTGACCTAGATCAATGGGGGAGAGTATACCCTTCCATCTTGGCCTATCCTGGGTTTGTGCTTTGCTACTAATATTGAGTGGTGATTACAAGCGAAAATGCTAAATGTTTCTGTTGTATACAGGTAAAGGCACTTGTGAACGAAAGGTTAAGTGGAAAATCAGCAGGAGGATCAAGTGAGAAATCTGAACCTAGTGCATCAGTAGTATTGGATTCAAGTAATTTTGATGAATTGGTGCTTAAAAGTAAGGAACTTTGGATTGTGGAGTTCTTTGCACCCTGGTAAGTACTGTTTACTGGTAATATTTTTGGATTTTTTATCTGTTACTCTTTTATAATTTAAGATACCGGTGGTTGATTTGATTATTGACTGTCCGGATATAACACAAGTGCTTTTAAGAAAATTAAATATTTTAATTATATATGTTAGGCAGTTCACTGGATGTTTTTTCTGTCATGCATGGAAACATCAGATCAGTTAATGTAGAATAGCACTTTGAATGTTTTACTTAATGCAAGGTTTGCAAAATTACTTCAAGATAGATTATTATTAACGAAAGCTTTAGTAAGATTTTTCGGCACATGCTATTTCAATTGTATCACCAGAGCATTTGAACGAATTCCATAGGACCTCAAGATACCACAAGTGATGAGTCCCAGATTTAGTGAAATCTTAAGATTGCGGGAACTTATAACCTTTTAAATATCAGCAAAGTTCAAACTACACCGTCCTATTTGAATAAAATGTTGATAGTTTCCCTCAATATTTCGCGTCACTAAATCTTTGGAATTTAGATCTCTAAGTAATCACGTGCTAAAAGTACAATAGTAAGTTCTATTGTTTGGGTGTAAATTGCACAAGTGCTTTAATATGCATAACATAATCTAAGTTAGTTCTTTTTATTTTGATTTATTATTTATTATTATTGTTTTTTTAGCTTTTGTATTGAATTCGTTCAATTTTTGTTTTTAAAGGTGTGGACACTGTAAGAAACTTGCTCCTGAGTGGAAGAAGGCTTCTAAAAACTTGAAGGGCAAGGTGAAGCTCGGTCATGTGGACTGTGATGCAGAGAAGGTAATATTTGAATTTTGATATTGACATGGTACATCAACCGATCAGCATCAGTTACATTCTGTCTTGTGTTTAAATTGTTCGTAAAAAATTAATCACCAAATTAATTTTTCTGAACTGTGCTTTGGACTTTAAGCTTTAGCTCGATAAAATTGTTGATGTCCATTATATGCTGTTATAGTTTAGCTTTTATGATCCTGATGAGTTTTTGAATATTAACAATACTGCCCAGGTTTCTCGGTACTTTCTTTAGTACCTTTTTGTAATTATATGCATCAGGTGTGCAACACATACTTCATACATGAATAAGCTCTTTCCCTGAAGCTATGAAACAAGCTGTGATCTTATTGCACACAATTTAAATTCTGAAGATGAAACGTAACTAAATGACAAGTTTCTAATGTGTGAAATTACCAGTCTTTAATGAGTAGGTTCAATGTGCAAGGATTCCCCACAATCCTGGTATTTGGCGCCGACAAAGATAGTCCCTTCCCTTATGAAGGCGCAAGATCTGCCTCAGCAATTGAATCATTTGCTCTAGAACAGCTAGAAACAAATGTTTCACCTCCTGAAGTGACGGAGTTGACTGGCCCAGTAAGCTTTATTTTCCAACCGAAGATTCTGTTTCTGTGAAACACTACCATAGAAGTAATGACAAACTATTGTGATCTTTTTGTATAGGATGCCATGGAAGATAAGTGTGGTTCAGCTGCCATTTGTTTTGTTGCCTTCCTTCCTGACATTTTGGACTCGAATGCAGAGGGAAGGAACAAGTATCTAGAGCTGCTGTTATCGGTGGCAGAGAAGTTTAAAAGGAGTCCATACAGGCAAGAGAACAGGGCTCCTTTGATTAAATTTACTTTTCCTGTAGACAACATTTTCTTAGTTTTTCTTTGCATGAGATTCCTCATATTCATATTTGACGCACTTAAATTTGTCTGTTGGATATCGTATGTATTTACACCTCCAAAGTGAATAACTTTGTCGCACAATGGTGTTGGATATTGTCCAAAGTTAACTAAAAGTAAGATTTGATATATGTTGCAGCTATGTTTGGGCGGCTGCAGGTAAGCAGTCAGATCTTGAGAAGCACCTAGGTGTTGGTGGTTATGGCTACCCAGCTTTGGTGGCCCTGAATTTGAAGAAAGGAGCATATGCACCACTTCGGAGCGCGTTTGAGCATGATCAGATAACGTAAGTATTTAGTTTCCTTTTTCATTTGAATGCAGTTGTATTAAATGAAGCAAAACATAAAATACATTCCGTCTGGTTTCACAGAGAGTTTGTGAAAGAAGCTGGGCGTGGAGGAAAGGGTAATCTTCCTTTAGATGGCAAACCCGTCATTGTGAAGTCAGAGCCATGGGATGGTAAAGATGGAGAAATCATTGAAGAAGACGAGTTCTCCCTGGAAGAACTCATGGGAGACGAAACTAAAAGCAAGGATGAGTTGTGATCATCTGAGAGTAGAGAACGAAATCCCATCCAGAAATGATTTTGATGTCATGAGCAATATGTCTATTTCTTTATTTAGTTGATTATGACCATTGCATCTTGACTGACTTGACTGTTACTGTATTCAGTGAATTATTTCTCCAAATTGAAAAACTGTATGGTCAGACGATGAATGCTGCGAGCACGATATGGTTAAGAATTCAAAGAATTTTGGGTTAGGAAATCGGATTATCAATAAACAAATGCCATCTTTCTATGATATATGTATGCCATTCGATGGGTCATGGAGTGTTGTGTCTTGAAAGAGTGTCGTGTCTTGAAAGTAGCTTCTTCTTTCGAAACCATGTTGCCATTGCAGGGGTAGCAGAAGCTCTGATCTTGCTGCAAGGTCTGCAATTTTTAGCAGGCTGTATGATTTGTTTTGTCGTGCTTTGGATGAAGGTATCCCAAAATGCGTAGTTGTTTACATCTGTCACAGACAGCTGATTGATAATTTATGGTTTATGCTTTATTAGATTGTATTCAGAGAGAGAATGGAATAAGATCCAACAAATTGGCTCTGGGTGTGGAAAATTCGCTCATCCATGTAAGTTGTAAGTAGTAGTAATTGTTGTTGTTGTTGTTGTTTGTGTGTGAGAGATATTATCCTTATGGGAGGCCTGCGCAAGCTACGGGCCACTAATTAATTCGCCACAGCCCACTAAATGAAGCCACACACTATTGCATGCACGAGAAGCCCACGCAGGCTTCGAAAAGCCCAACAAGCAGTGGATCAGTAATCTGGAAGTTGAGAAGCCAACGCAAGGTTTGTAAAGCCCAACAAGCAGTGTCAAAGGCACCATCTGTGAAGTACTATAATTGATCCTAGCAATACTCATGTTTTTCTGAACTTTTTGTGAAAAAAAATTGATTCTATGTTCGGTAGCATCCGGTAGCATGTAATTAGATTTGGATAAAAATTAATTCAAATTTTAAACTAATTATTCTTCAATTCTAATTCTAAGACATCAATTCCATAATACGAATATAATTAGTGAGGACTGTCTGTTTGTACCTCTTTGAAGGGTTTTGTCATTCTTATGACATCCATTGGCTATGATTCAGTTTCAACCTAAAACCTCTATATATATATATATATATATATTGTTTGAAAACAACAATATTTCTTGGTAGTTGTAAGATTAACTATTAATTTTGAGGTGAATGCGTAAATGGGTAAAAAGAAATTTAAGATTTTGATGTAGCCGAGCCCGAATAATTAGAAAAAAGGCATGGCTTGTTATTATTCTCGTATACTTATTGAGAGAAGATAGTTTAGACGAAAGCACTATGTCATCGAGGAGGTAGTTGAAAAACTAATTCTAATAAGACATTCTGATATGATTCAAGTTGTCAAGGGAAGGAAATTTTGATAATGATATGTCATTTACAAGTTTGAAGCCAAGCAGGTGGAAGTCCAATCCCATTGAAGATCTCTCATCAATTTTGTTGAAATATTTTGAAGGATTAGGCTCAATATTAAGTGCTTGGTTCTGTAACATCATATCACTTTCATTCTATCATTTTCTACATCCAACCATCAATACAAAGAACAACAAAAACAGATGAGAGAGAGAGAGAGAGAGAGGTCATGTGGTTGCAGTGGCTAGGGAAAATGATAAGTTCATGTCAGTTGCAGGTCAATGATCAAAGCTTTCCAGCAGAAATGGAGGCCATGATTTAATGCCCCTTTTCCATAATATTACGTGATATTTAAGTTATGTTTGGCGGCCATGAAATTATAATTGATGGAATTGGAGGCCATGATTTAATGCCCCTTTTCCATAATAGTGTGATACTAACTTAATATTTAGCCTATTTTTCGGCTGCATGATATTAGAATTGGTGGAATTGGAGTATAAGAATTGGAATCTGTAGAATTGGAAAAAAAATTTAGTTCAAAGTTATAAAAAATTGAACTAAAATTTTTTCCAATTCCAATTTCAAGATTCCAATTCCATACAGTTGAAAATTGCTTAAAAGTAATCTTGACTATCTAAAAGCTATACAAGAGAGTTAAAAGTGGAATGGTAATTCTGGTATTCAATTTTGTTGGTTAGATGCAAATTAATAGTGGAAGTATCGGTAAAAGAAAGTGAAGTGAATAAAAGAAAAATAAAATTTTCGTCATGTATTTTATTAGCATAACAATTTTTCAAAAAAAAAAAAAAAAAAAAAAAACATTTTATGATTTGAATATTATGAAATTCAAAATTTGTGTGTGTGTTTTTGTAGAAATTTTGTGTGGTCCCCCCCCCTCCCCATTTTTTTATTTGTGTTCAACCATATCTTTTGAGTTCCAAATTAATGACTCTTAATGGAATAGCCTTGAAAATGGACTAGCCAAGTATAATGGTTGATCATAACAATATTGAAAAATACATAACAAAAAGATAAAGTTGTTCAGAATTCAATGAATTGAGCTGACCATTTCCACTGAATATGACTTAATTCGTATACTGTCTTGCTATGTGGTCTCAAATGCTTTTCAAAAAATTGACATCAAGTAATGTGAAATTCCACCCCTTAGTTAATGTTATCAGTCTTCGTCAAAAGCATTTATAATTTTCATGTGTTTGTCAAATGTTAGATGAAGACTCCTATGAACACACAAGCTCGTACATCAAATCTGAATTTTGTCAAATAGAGAGGAATTATTGTCTTCAATTCCACCCTCTACTTCTCACTTTTTGTGTGTCTATTTATTTGTTGCACAAGAAAATTGTTGAAAGTTATTGATCGCCGTAGCCTAACGGTATTAGGTGATTACTTTTTAAAGGAAGTCAATAGTTCAAGTCTTTGGAGGCATGTATGTGAATACCAATCAGAGTTGTCATGACACTATTGCTCTATATATATATATATATATATATATATATATAAATATATATTTATGTACACACATGATAATGATATCTTGTTCACTTATGAAAATGAGACTTGATGGGGCATGACTTCTTTGTCCTTGCAACCATGGTTTGCGGAATCGATTACGGTCGCGATTGTGGTGTCACAGATTGGAACAAAGTTGGTGTAAACTGGCCGATACGAGTCGCATATTGGATTTAAAGGTTCGCGTATCGAATAATACGGCAAACCATTCTCTTGCTAAATATATATACAATAATGATCTCCTATTCATCAGTGAGCATGAGACTTGAAGGAACAGTTGTCATGAGAATTTAGTTGTGTGTGGATATATATATATATATATATATATATATGTATGTACACACGGTAATGATCTCTTACAAACTTGAATATGAAATTTATCCACACTAACACGGCAAGATTTTTTATTTTTATACCAACAATCTCAAACACAAAAAATTATCTCAACATGGCAAAATCATCTAACCTTGTTCAAGCATTCTGTTTTATGATCAACATCAAACTGAATAAACAGGCTCTATGTATTTATCATAAGAAGAAACCAATTATACACCAAACCAAAGCTAATAATGAATATATTAGCGATGATAATAACGTAACTAATTAATAATAATACAATTGAAAATCTACAAAGCTAGTAGTGCTTATGACCTAATGGTGTCTCCTTTCTCTTCAAAGCGAAAGATAGAGGGTTCAACTCTCCTAAGAGTATTGCGGGAGTTATTTGCTATGAAAAAAAAAGGAGACAAATAAAATCAACAGACACACTTTTGGTACGTCCTGTAATTAGGCACTATGGTTTGTAAGGAATCAAAAGAACTGTTTCAATTGAGTTTTAAGCAAAGATTCCGAGATGAGTTTGTTTGTTCTCTCGCTAGGATGGAAAGAGTCCCAGAACACAAACTTATTTGCATCTGAACATGTTAATGGATTGAGTTGGTTGCATAAGATACTCATCTCAAACCTCCCAGTGGCACAACATGCCCTTCCTGTATTCTCAAACCCTGTAATTTGAATCCAAAAAAAAAAAAAAAAAAATCTTTTAAATCAATTGGTTGTATATATGGAAAATAAGGGCAAAAAAGAGAGACAGAAAGGGAAATCTCAAAAAATGATGCCTTTTTACTTTTGCCATAGCTACTCTCATCAGTGTCCAAAACCATTTATTAAACGAGGTTGGGACGGGCAGGGCAGGGACAAGTTTTATATAGTACCTTTATAATTGTATTATGAATCTAACAAAAGTAAATAATTAAATAAATTTTTAACTATGATAATAATATTTTTTGACTTGTGCAGATAAAAATAAGATTCAATTTCTCAATTGGAACTTGAGACTTAATATTTAGCGTAGGGAAATCAAAATAATATATAGAAGTGTTCAAATACGTATAATACAAAAGAATATTTAGTGATTGAAATAGAATAAAATTGGATTTGCTTAATATATATACTAAATATAATTGAATATAAAATAAAGTATAAGCACAAAATTGTAATTTATCACTTTAAACGGGCAGGGTGACCTTATCCATTCCCATCTTATAATCATGCGGGTTTTCAATTCTAACCGCCATTCATGTCGCAAAACCATTTAACCACCCCTATAATCATTCTAAACGAGTGAGACAAATACCCAACGGACCGAATATTTTGCAATCCCTACACCAAACACCCATAAGAGTTTCACCAACCAAATTAAACTCAAATTCTAGTCTTCATGCCTTTAATACATTTTGATTTTATTTTTAAAAAATAATTTAGGGGAGCTTTTTGAACACACAAAAATCCTTCCAAGTTTCGGGTACTTTTTGAAAAACATGTCGGGTTTGGTTACCCATATGTAAAGTCCTGCTGGTTTTTTAAAGTAGTGAAAAATACGGAGTATTGCTTTTAGAACCTCATTTTAGGAAAACAATTTTATTTTTAATGTAAGTATGTTATTTTATTAATTTGTTCTGTACTTTTCACATAGACAAAGTTGTGCTATATGTACCAAAAGGCCCTTTGGCCCAATGGGAATACTCCATGTTTTAAAGATTGTAACATTTGTACGTGTAATCATGTAAGATCCAAAAACAAAAGAGTGGCATATGTACTATACATCCTATACATCATATTATATCATCAAATAATAATGATAAATAGTTTAAAAGTGGGATATATTCAATTGTTGTATGTGAGTGATGGATGACCTCATCATGATCATTAAATATGATGGCATCATTTCTCACTCACATAAATGTAGTTAGATGTGTCCGACTCTCAAACTCTCTATTATTTCTCAACATCAAAATCAGAATCAATGTAAAATACAACTTACTGTGTTTGACAAACTCTGTATTATTTCTCATCCTTAAAATCAGAATCAATGTAAAATATAACTTACCATATTTGGCAGGATCATGGATGTAGTCCCATAAAAGGTCATAAGAATTTGCGTACACCAACCTAATAC
>JAOTQH010272710.1:0-10614 GCA_025631255.1 Cornus kousa
CACAGGCTTAATTTGGATTAGAAGATTATTTTGCTATTTTTGTAACTAAGTCCCATATTTTTGTAAAACTTTATTTTGTCATATTTGGTATAGAGATTCGTGAACTCTTGTTATTATAGTTATATTCATGGGCTGTAATTTTATTATAAATTGTCTAAACATTGTAAGCATGTACTTTAGATCTTAACCATATATTTTGGGACTGTGATTATGATAATTTGAATTAAATGATATGTGGATGTTCCACCATGAGATGAACCATGTTGAGGTATAATGGACGGATGAATGGGATGCTGGAATATATATTATATGTTTATTGTGCTGGGACAGGTTAACAATGTATTTAAACAGGTTGTGGTAGGCCCATTTTTAGAGGAGGTTATGCCGAAATTTTTTTTTAAATGGTCTCAGTTTAGGGTCGTTACACTCATAATCATGACAGAGTAATTTTTTAAACCCAGTTCTTAAATTTGCTGAATAATCCATTCATTTTGTTGTTGTTGGGTTGGGGTTACATTTGAATTTGAAATAGGAAGGTCGTAGAGCTCTAGCCAGAGAGACGATGACCCACTGGTTGCATGTTCACAATGTCCTTTATTTTTAGGTTTCGATGATGCCATCTTTTTTGTAATTTTCCTCTAGTTTTCATAGATTGAGTGAGGAGGGTGTGGATGACAGTGAAGGGTGTTGGGTTGGTGGCAATTTTGGACTTGTTTAGTAGTGCTGGTGGCTAGCTATGGAGTGGTGGTGGTGCTAGTGCTTCCCTTTTTTCTTTCCCAACATTAACTCTGAAATTAGAATTAAAATAAATATTATATAATAACTAATGAATATTGATTTGTTCACAGGAAGATAATGGAGAAGGGGAAAAGAGGGGAGAGATAATGGAGAAGGGGTAATTGATCTTGGCGATGCTGGGGTAGAGTGAGATGGTGACCACAGGTGGATAAATAGAAAGGGTACCTTGGCCTAATAAAGGTTAAAAAGGTAATTTAATTATTTAAAATAGTCAACTCATAAGTCAAAAAGTAACAATGTCAATTTATTGTGGACATATTGGGATGTCTTTGTAAACTTTATTATAACTGAAAGAGTAGGATATGATCGTAATATGCAGACAGAATTAAGAATAATCTTCTAATGCGCAAAGCAAATCTTTCTGCATTATTTTAGTTCAAAATGGAACTAACTTTCATTTAACTATCAATAGAACAAACAAAGGGGTATGATTGTAATTAACCCTATAATTTATATATGCATACATTTTATATATAGTATATATTTATATGTCACATCATTCAGTGGGAACACCAATGGTATAGTCAAACTTAGCAAATTCATTTACCAAATGCACTGTACTCAATCATACATATATAAGATTAAATTTGCGGAATAAACTTCCATTTATCAGTTTCTTCATGATAGCACACAACCGCCTCTTCCTACATATGTAAATCCCTCTGTCCAAACTAATGATTACGAGATACCAACATTTCAAATATAGTTATAATCACGTGAGTAAAAATACTCTGATAGTCGTACCATCCAATTATGGTCTCTGAGCTACCATTTCTAAATCATTCTACAACATTTTTAGAAACCCTTAAGCCCTACTCAAAAAAATATCTTCACGTTCAAAACTTAAATCCCTGAATATTCGTGTTAAAACAACTATAATATAACTCTCTGTAAGTATTTATGTCTCTATTATCGTATTGTTAAACACTGTAACCACATATATAAATCTATATATATAATACCCAAATGATAAAAATATTACAAATTTGACACTTAACCACTAAATCACCTACATATATAAATATATATATACGACTATACGGATAAAAATTGGGAATGTTACAATATATATATGCATACATTTTATATATAGTATATATTTATATATCACATCATTCAGTGGGAGCACCATTGGTATAGTCAAATTTGGCAAACTCATTGAAGAAAAAATAAAACTAGCATGTTTCGTGGCGGTTTCCTCCTATCAAAATATCAAAGATGTTGAAACTTATGCAAATTTTGAACAACATTGGTATAATTTTGACAATTCTTTGTTTAATTGTCTTATTTATTTTATTTTTTTTTATTTGTTATTAATATTAACGGTTATCTTGTTCAAATTACAGCATGTTGCACTCATGGTAAACTCATTTATATATCTTGAACATATTTTAGCATCTTGCACCCATATAAGATTACACATTATTAATGTTTTTGCAATTTTAAAAGCCTCTCATTTTGAAGTTCAAGAATCCTCTTCACCCATAGAGAGGGCTGAAGAGAATCTTGTAATTGAAATTGAATTAGTAAATACGATTTACCAAGATCTTGTGATAAAGATTGAATTACTAAATGAAACTCATTAATAATGATCAACTATCAAGTAATAAAGTAATCTCTATTTTTTATGGAATGCCAGCCAATTCAGTACTGAAGATAATCCGAATCCCATTGTGAACTATCTCAAAAATGAATGGGACTAAACAATCGTAGTTGGGTCCCATTGTGAAACCTATCTCAAAAATAAATGGGACTAAACAATCGTAGTTGGGTGCGTCCAATACGACTAATTTTTTTCACGAATTATTAGCTTAGAGAATTTTGACACATTAAAAAATCTTTAATTAAAATTTTAAGTAGCCAGCATTATTGACTCTGATGCTAATTGGGTTAGGGTCTTTCCCTTATGATATTTTGAAAAACTAAAATGAACACAATAAATCTTTAATTAGTATGAAGAAAAAAAGTGTAACATGTGTTCTTAGACTGGTCAAATTTGTCGATGCCTACCTTTAGAAGAATAGAAGGGTTATTTCTGTCATGCCATTGACTATTAATCGCTACCATCATAACTATTGTTACAGTTAACCATACCACCAACCACTAACTAACCTTTTCTCCCATTTATTGAGTGGAAAGACTTTACCTCGTTTCAAAGTCGACTACACAATACATAGGTATATGTCTAATTGTGTGTATGTACACACCACATTCGATCACCAAATGGCCTCTTAATATTTTATTGTCTGAATGTGGACCATATATAATTAATTTTCAAATAATGTTATCAAAGCTTTATCGGAATAAGAGACAGGGATATTTTCTTATTTAATTTTTATGTTGTTTTTGGTGTGTAAAAATGAAATGTTGATTTTAATAATTTTTTTTATTTGTTATGTAATTTAAAGTGAGGCTGATTAGTGTAGTGGAACGAAAATCCATTTCAAATATATGGAATAATCATTTCATTTTTGAGTCAATTTTTTTTTAAAAAAAAAATAAATTCTCAAAACACCCTCATATTCCAAATCCAAAAACCATCAGCGCCACCTCTACCATGACCACTATTTTCCATCACCACCACCACCATCACCACTACCTTCCACCAAAACCACTGCCTTCTTTCACCACCACCACCAACATTGCTTTCCGCCACTAGCACTACCATTGTTGTCGCCTTCCACCACCACATCGTCTCCCTTCCACCACCACATCGTCTCCCTTCCACCACGACCACCTCCACCAACTTCCACCACTACCACCGACTTCCACCGCTAGCATATTCAACCATTGCCACCTTCATTGCCTTCCACCATCGTTAATGCCACCATCACTGTCACCATTACAATTACCATTGCCATTGTTGTCACCACCGCTGCCACCTTCCACTGGTACCACCACCTATACCACTGCCGTCTTCCATCACTACCACCGCCACTATTGCCATTGCCACAATCGTCACCGCTTTCCACCACCACTATACCTTACCTCTACCACTGTCTTTTACCGTCGCTACCACCTTCAACCATTGCCACCTTCACTGCCACCGTCACCTCCACTGCCTTCCACCACCACCACCACCACTACCATTGTCACCTCCGTAACTATCGTCGCCTTCCGCCACAACCAAATCCTTGCCGCTACCTCCACTGCCTTCCACTACGCCACTACATCCACCACTATCGCTACTGCCATCGCCGTCCACCACTACCACCATCGTCGCCTCTACCACCTTCCACCACCACCACACCACTGCCTTCCCTCATTATCACCTACACTTCCACCACTATTACCACTGCCACTGCCACTGTCACCACCTTCTACCAACACCACTATTGCCTTGTGCCACCACCATCGTTGTCGCCTTCCAATGCCACCACTTATACACCACTACCGTTTTCCACCTACACCACCATCGTCACCGCCACCTACCACCACCGTCATTTCTTTTTAAAAAAAAAAAAAATTATAGAACAATGTTATTTTATTAACTTAATTTATAAGAGATATTTTGGAGAATTTAATTTGAAATTCATTCAATTCTAAATAGAGTAGTGATACTTGCAAAGATTTGTTGCAGTGAATTGCTTAACCGAAAGTTTGTGATTGGTTATTTATGCACGTGGAGGTCTCACTCCCTTATTTGTTGCATAGATTAACCAATTAAAATAACTAGGTCCAACAATTCACTGCAACAAGCAAGAATCATTTTCCTTTTAAATTT
This sequence comes from Cornus kousa, assembly GCA_025631255.1. Classification (NCBI taxonomy): domain Eukaryota; kingdom Viridiplantae; phylum Streptophyta; class Magnoliopsida; order Cornales; family Cornaceae; genus Cornus; species Cornus kousa. The sequence continues at coordinate 4,523 of JAOTQH010272710.1, forward strand.
TTAATGTTCAACCAAAGATTAAAATGATTATTATGATTTTATTCCTACACGTTTTATATTTGTAACCAAACAATATAATAATAATGACCATTCCATTTCATTTCATTCCATTCCAATTTTCACTTATATTTATTTTATTTCTGCACAACAAACAACAACATAAAATTAAAAGATTTATTAAATCCGTCATTTGTTGTCTGAGATGCTATGACCTAGAACGCATGTTATAATAAGTTGGAAAGCTTTGAATTTGCCATTAGAAAACATGGCATTTATTTGCCATTTGAACACATGGCATTCCCCATTAATATATTTATATTTTCAAGTTTCCATTTGTGACACCATCTCAATCATTCAAAACTATAATATTATTAAATTTATGATCATATATTATTATTGTATTTTCAATTATATTCTCCCATGTTACTAACTTATCAATAGGACGATTGAGTTCAAAATTTAAATCAATTTCTAATCTTTCAAAATGAGAAGAGTATATTCTAGAAGATGATTCACTTCTACTCTATTATCCAAATTGTATATATGCAGGAAATAAGCAAATCATCATAAATCTATATAAAAAAATAAATGTGACAAAGTCTGGTTAATACTCAATATCTATATTTGAAGATCAAGTACAAATTACTAAATTAAGTATGGTGGTTGGAGAGTGAGGACTCTATGATTAACCGCATACGTACAATCTTTCTGGGTGACCAATTCACTAATGGGGAATGACAGAAAAAGGAAAATGTTATTATGATATTAATTAAACAAATACACTTTTATTTGGTTAAAATGTCTTAGTAATTACATTTTCTGAAGGTAAGAAATAAACCAACTTACCTGGTTATATTTATTTTTTAAGGTTATTCGAAATATTCATCCGGTTCATTAATTTGATGAGTATTTCGAATAAGAAAATGTTTCATTAGAAATTCTTTATTATAATTCTTAGTAGCGTGGGTGGCAAGTGTCTGATTAACTAGTGAAACAAATTAAAGAATAGTATGGTGATTAACAAATGACCACATTTTTAGGGATACTTAGCTGTATGATTCCAGTTTGAAAAAAAAGAAGGTTATTCATATAGCATCATGTTAAACATGTATATATAGATTGTAGACTCGGATTTTCTTCAATATCATTACATCGGGAACACAGTATTATTTTACCAAAAATGCAACAACGATACAGATATATTCTATTTTTGAAATAAAGTTTTTTCTTTTTATTTATTTATTTATTTTTTATTTTAAGTTCAAACGAATAAATTTGAAATAGAGTAGTTGTATTGTTACATCTCCATGTATTGTGAGCACATATATGTGAAGGGTTCTGTGGGGCATCAGTTCCAATGAAATTTTTTATTATTTCATTTTATATTCCTAAATTTATACTTTTTTGTATTTATACTCATAAATTTTTTAAATTGTCTCCATTGAAATTATTAAAAAAAAAAAAAAACCCTCAATATAAGTCCCCCCAAATGATTTCCTAGATCCGTCACTGATTGTGCATCGAGCTGTGTGTGTGTATATATATATTCGAAAGTTTGCATCGATATTTCATAATTGTTGCATCATCAATGTAATGTATTGCATTTTCGAATGCATAGAACCCTCCATGGCACTGAAAATTATCTTAAACCATGCGTGTGTGATCAAATCAAACCTTTGAGATACCATCAAACATATTTGACTCTGCAGAATTACATGAGATATATTATGATCATGGTTTGTAGAAGTAGTATTAGGATAACAATTTCGACGAATATCGATATAAATCGGTTAAATCAGTCGGTTCATGAAAGTGTGGAATGGTATTGAACTCTTTAAAAAAAAAAAAAAAAAATTACGAATCAACTGATATGTCATGTTTCGACTGATAAAATAAATCATTATGACTTATTTGTAGTGATGTTGGTAAAATGAAAGATGCAAACTCAAATTAAGAAGGGAAAACGAAAAATAGAGGCAAACTCACGTGCAGTAGATTACCAATTCCTATCATTTGTAAGCATTTGACCTGACATTAAAAAAAATAAATTAAATAAATAAATAAATAAATAAATTTTGAACTTGGTTACGAGTTGATTTTATCAGCTATAATATGGAATCCGATTTCATGCTTGAACTTACCAGGGAAAAATAAAGAAATGTTTCAAATTTCTTTTACAACTAGATTTTTTTATATAGAATTTAGTTTAATAGTTCGCCAATAATTTTAATAAATTAAATAAATGAATACATATATAAACCAAACATTTTTCTACTTCTACATGAAAAATTATATACGTAGAACTTATGTTAATTATATAAATTTTGTGTAGAATTTATGTTTAAATTTCAAAGAATAAACAGTCACATTAATGTTGTGACACCATTTACATACATGTGTAGCTCCTCAAAACGGGCTTCGATATGTAACAATTTAATATGAAATTAAAAATATACTATTGTCATGTAGAAAAGATATTGAGCCATTAGTCAAGATACAGAACTTGGAAAATACAGCTCTGTACGTGGAAATAAAAAAGGAGTTTCAAAGTCAACAATATGTAGAAAATTAGACCAGCACACCATCCCCACTATTTTACACACAAACAATATAAAAGTAACACCACAAACTCCCCAAGCCTCTCACCCCTCCCCCACCCAGCACTTCTCTAGCTTCCACCCCCAAAATTCCAAGCTCCAACCATGGTGGAGAGGGAGCAAGCCAGACCCCTAGCCCCGGCCAGCGAGCGGCCGAGCAGCGACGACGACGAGATCGTTCTGCACCAAAAAGCCCTACGTCGCAAAAAATGCATCAAGTGCTGTGGGTGCATAGCAGCCCTATTGCTCATCGAAGTGGTGGTGGTCATAATCTTGATCTTCACCGTGTTCAAAGTCAAGGACCCTGTCATAAAAATGAACGGTGTCAAGGTGGACAAGCTCGACCTCATCAACGGAACCACGCCGCGTCCGGGCTCCAACATGACGTTAACGGCCGACGTATCGGTCAAGAATCCGAACGTGGCGTCGTTCAAGTACAGGAACACCACCACGACGCTGTACTACCGCGGCACCATGATCGGAGAGGCCAGAGGGCCACCGGGACAGGCCAAGGCGAGACGGACCATGAGGATGAATGTAACCGTGGACATAATCACGGACAGTCTCCTGACTAACCCCAGTTTGAGTAGTGATTATAAGTCCGGGCTGTTGACTATGACCAGCTTCACTAGGGTTGGAGGGAGGGTCACTATCATGAAGATCATCAAGAAACATGTTGTTGTGAAGATGAATTGCAGCATGACTATTAATATCACCAGCCAGTCAATTCAAGAACAGAAATGCAAGAGGAAAGTCAAGCTCTAGGGTATGGTTTTGATCATTATTATTGCTGTAATTTTATTTTTGTGGATTTATAGTGACCTTAATTAGTGGACTATGAGATTAACTAGAATGTATAATTATATGATCCAGATTGTTCTCTTTTTTTCTTTTTTTTTACTTGTACTATTGGGTTGTTGTACTATATGATCTTTTTTGTTTCTAAATATATATATATATATATATTTTGGTATTATCTCAATTTTAAGTGGTCCCAACTCATTTGAATTAATTTAATTTAATTAATTATCCTGTCCGTCCCAAACATTGGGAAATTCATGAAACTTAAAGTTCCAAAAGTAATACACCTCTTCTTATAAGATATGTGTATGTATACAACTATGTATGATTATGTGCTGAAGGTACTTTGAATCTTTGATGCTAAGCACGTGACATGGTTACCCCTATATTAAATGAAAGGTAGACGAAATGAAGACAGATTTTAAGTGCAACCTTTTTATTTTTTTTTTCTATTTAATCCCAATTATTTACCAAAAAAAAAAAAAAATCTTTAGAATTTCGTTTTACTACCTTTCAATTCTTTATTTATTTTTTTTAGAAGATTTGTTGGACAAAATAAATAAATAAATAATTCTAATTCAAGGTTCCAAATACCAGAAATTTTCATTTATGTTCAAAATTAGGCTTATTATCGATCAGAGTGGATCACCATAGTTAAAAGTTAAAACTAATTTCCTTGACTTTATTTGTGAATAAATATGCATACATGAATCTATGTATATACTATTTTTGAAATTTGGGAGGTTTGCTGTATCCCATGTGCGCGTGCGTATATATATATATATAATTTAGTACTAAAAAATAGGGATCTAATACCCTAAGCCACATGCCCCAAACTTACTAATTGTGTGTGTATATATATATATGTGTGTGAGCGGAGCCTGTTTATTGTATATATATGTGTGTGTCCAATCGATGATGTATACTTGAGGCATCAAAGTGGTTCCTTTATTCAAAGAAGACTTAATTAGTGATTGGATCAATCCACCGAACTTGTTTAGTTAAGTTGTTTTTACAATAAAATCTGGAAAGGAGAATAATTTAACACTACTCAAAGGAATCTATAATACTCACTCTCAGTGTGTCTGTCTCTCTTTATTTATATATATAGAGAGAGAGAGAGAGAGAGAGAGAGAGAGAGAGGTGTCAAAATGGAACACAAAACTGAGTAAAAAGACAAGCTCCAATAGATATTTTCCTTTGTGATGTAAGCTTCTAGAACGCATCATCATCTCCGTTTGAAATTATTTCTTGAAGCACGTTGCTCTCGTGTGTTTATTTAACATAAAGTTTAGGTAGGCAACTGCAATGCCGAACCCATTTTCATAATTAAGGAGATTCATTGACCAAATCCCCTAAAGAGTGGCAAAATAATAGACCCAGAATTCATGTGAACTTTTGACCTAGAATCAATATATATATGCAAGGTAAATTGAATATATAATAATAAATATGAGCATGACTTTGTTAAATTATTGGGCATATGTGAAATTTCTCCGCAAAATAAAAAATAACAACCTTTTTAGGTGGTCACTGGTCACTGGTCACCTATGTTCAACCTGATGACTTTAAAATTGTTTTTCCAATGACACCTAATCAATGCAATTTTGAATTGTTTGTTAAAGTCAAAAACAGCTAGTTTATGCTTTATTTGGTTGAATAGATAAAAAAATAGATAGATGGGAGAAGGAAAATGAAGGAAGTGATAAGATATACTAGAGAAAGGAATACATTTTTTATTTTTTATTTGGTTGAATTGAGAGATAGTAAAAATGATAGGTAAAGTGATTTTTTTAGTTGGAAAGGAGAGGATAAGGGCTTTTATATTTTTTTTACTAATATACCCCTGTTATTATGTTATATGTGCGAGAGAAGGGTTTAACAAGTAATTTTGTTAGTAAAGATTTTTCTACCTTTCCTTCCTCTTTCGCCCAATTTTAAAGTGATAAAAAAACTTTCTAGAAGTAGTGATGTTTCATTACTCACTCTCTCTCTCTCTCTCTCTCTCTCTCAATCAATCAAACGCAGGAAGCTTTATCTATTCCTCCTACTTTTCATCCTTACTCAATTCTTCCTTTCAACCAAACATAAAATTAGTATACAAAACTGTAGACTACATATGATCATTAAATTTAAGAGACAGTCAGATATACTTGATCTTACTTTTATATGGAAGGACCCTTCAAACTCAAATTAAATTATCGCAATTCTTGATCGGTGTCTCAAATCCACCTGCAATAAACAGAGAATGTTATACACTCCTAATCAGTGAAAAAAGGAAAGTAGATAGCTAAAAAATTATTTTGGAAGGAAAAAATTGTGCAATTTGGTAATGATTGATTGGAAAATTGCATTTGTAAAATGGAAAGGAGATCATTTTATGTCAAAATCAGAAATGAATTTTGCATTAAAAATTAAGTCAAATCTGTTTATAAAAAAATAAAAAATAAAGTTAAATCTGTAATTTTCCGTCATTTTATCTGACATTAATTGCCCATTGAAAAAATAGGCCATTCCATTTTCCAGTGGGGCAGATGGGGATAGTTGAATATAGAAGCATCGGCAATTGACGGCAATTTGGTTTAATAAATATTTGTTAGGCCATGGCATATTCGTTAGATGTAGACACAGACAACCCATTGTTGCAGCTCATACACAGATAGATATATATATATATATATATATATATATATC
>JAOTQH010272720.1:0-10614 GCA_025631255.1 Cornus kousa
ATTCCTCGGCTCAAAAAGCAGAGTATGTATGACGAATTTTCTAATGAGGTAGAGTGGGGTTTAGTAAAACCTCCCTAACTCTGTCGTATTGCCATCTCTAGTCATTTAAAAAACAACAAAAATTATTGACATACTGTTTTTTGATTTTTTTTAACCAAGTTTTCAAAAAATATTAACCAAACAAATCTGTATATGGTTTTTTGGTCTTTAGTTTTCAAAAAATCGAAAACTATTCTCTAAAAACTCAACCAAACAGGCTCGAACTATTTGGGGTGGTGGATCAACCATTCCATCATGCACAATTATCTACTCATGTGACTCATGTCAATAATAGATTGTGCCAACTCGAGGACGTAGCTAAGATTTCAATTCAGAGGGGGGCACAGTGTGGGGAAAAAAAACCTACATGACAAATATAAGTTGTTCAACTCAAAGGACATAAAAGGGAAAAAAAAAAAAAAAAGTCATTGCAAAATAATATGATAATCAATTAGTAGTATAATAAAGATAAATAGTTGACCAATATAAAAACTAAAAATAATATTTGGCAACATTTTTCATTGTATATAATTGTAGGTCTTTCTATTTTGATAATGATGCATGAAACTATACCCATTGACTTCATAAAATTATATTATTAAACTTAAATTAAAAAAGAGAAATAAAAGGAATAAGAAGAGTGAAAAAAAAGTTACATGCTACAAGTGCAAAAAGAAGATTTTTAAGATTCAAGGGGAAAAAAAAAAAGAAAAAGAAAAATGAGAAAACTTCGAAAGAAAAAAAAAAAAAATCTAATTGAAAAGGAGAAATTTAAATTTTTTTTTTTTTTGAAAAAAATGGAAATTAAAGGAATCTAAAGAGTAAAATAGAAAAGAAAGAATAAAGTTAATATATAATTTTAAGGGTAAAGTACAATGACATCTACTCGGGTTTGCCTTAGGGACACTCATATAAAGTACAATGACACCCTGAGGGGGTGTTATATTTTTTTTCTTATACATATAAAAAAATAGAAAAATGCAAAAAACTCCCCTGAAATTTCACCAAGTAGACACAATTCCCCCTGTAGTTTAAAAGTGAGCAAATTAGTCCATATAGTTTCAAAAGTGAACAAATTGTCCTCCTACATTTCACTTCTAACCACTTTCCATTGAATGTCATTGTACATTCACCAAATTATCCTCTATAATTAACTTTTTAATATATATATATATATATATATATATAAAAGGCAAAATATGTTAAATATCCTCTAAAATAAGCTGAAACATTATATGACTCTAAATTGACCAAGTGTGTAACTTCTCATTTGGGCATTTGCCTCGATTACGTGAACCCGGGTTTTTCTTCTGCTCTTTTTTCACAACACTTTCCATCGAATGTCACTGTCCATTTACCAAACTATTCTCTATAATTAACTTTTTAAATATATATATATATATATAATATAAAAGGCAAAATATCTTAAATATCCTCTAAAATAAACTGAAACATTATATGATTATAAATTGACCAAGTATGTAACTTCTCATTTGGGCATTTGCATGGATTACGTGAACCCGGACTTTTCTGCTCTTTTTTTCACAACACGTGTTCCACTTTTTTCTCATCTCTATTATTATTATTATTATTGTAACGCTTCCTCAACTATATTCATGGCTGGATTCAGTAGAGAGCGAAAATGGTGAACAATCCGTAGGTTCTTGTATGTGAACCATCAACCATGTAATAATGTATATGCAAATGTATGCGTTAATAATGTTTCTGCAAGGTTATCACGAGTGCATTTTCATCATGAGATCAAATCTTTTCAACTATTGCATTGATAAATATTTGATGTTTACGGATGCACTTAAATGAGAGTGCCTTGATGATAACCAAACTAATTAGCCGGTAGTAGAAGAGACAAGTAAAGGAAATGCACGTAAACATATAACATATATATATATATATATATATATATACACACAATGGTTTTGTTACTGTAAATGAATAGCGATGAGTCCGCCTTGCTGCAATAAAAACTAAGTTGAAGCAAAAATTGTGAGTTATTGTGCTCACTTAGTGAAACTATGAAACCTCACCGTATATTTTTTGCACTTATGCTTAGAAAAATAAAAATACCTTACATTTATAGATGTAGGGGATAGGCAGGTAGCAAGTGCCCCTGCCCTTATTTGGCTCCGCCCCTTGGCATACTACACCTTCCCTTCAATTGCACAAATACTCGGCCAGTTGGCCAAGTACCATAGGAACTGATGACTAGACTGATCCTGAGAAAGGGAAAGTGACGATATTGCGACACGACTTAAGAGTAGGGAGGTGTGCGGTGGTGGACCCCACACACTCCTCTCTCTCTCCGGCAATGTCTTGGCAATTGTAGCATTGCTCATTGGGAAAATGACACGGACTTGACCAGGTTGAGCAATCGAAGAGTTATATGTGCTTTTTCTCGCTTTGACACTCAGCTCCAAAGCTTGTGCATGTTCAAAATGTGGAACTAATTGGGTTCACAACCATGCAAATTATGTTTGGCAGGCTAACAGTATACCATAGTTTAAAAAATAAAATGAGGAACTAAAATGTTCCATTTTATTATCATCCAAGAAATTCTCGTGGTGAGTACAACTACAATCAAATCTGAAAAATGACTGCAAACAGTATTTAACAACGAAATATAATACATTTTCCATCCGTAATCAGATTATTCGATTGAGAAGATGAACAAAGTGAGCTACTCACAAAATATACAGATAGCATCTTCCAGGCTATGTTCACGTTGGCTTCTGCACAGCAGCTGCACAGTTGAAAGGCGTAAACCTAGCACAAACATGGATATTTCTTTCATTCCTCTGCTTTGAATGTAAGATGTGGGTGATGGTATGCTCAACAGGATAAATCTCAAGTTCAATTCATGGGAGGCGCGCCAGTACTATCTGCAATGCCGCCTTTATTCCTTCCTGGTCAAGTGATGTTGTCAACTGTATCTCCTGAACCTGAAGTTCAAACCAGGATTAAGTAAGAGAGAGAGGGAGAGAGAGAACACGACAGAGAGAGAGAGAGAGAGAACGTACCTGTCTTCCAGCTCGTGCCAGGAGAATGAACTGTTTGCCAATGGGTGGTGCCTGTGGTAATGCAAGACGAATATTTTTTTTTTGAAATGGGTAATCATAAAATCATTAAAGCACTAGAATGTGTACTGTTGAAAATGAACGAACACCTTACGTTTGAAAGCCAAAGCTGCAAATCTTGTGACACTACGCGTTTCTCGAATCCTTGTCGAGTGATTCTTACGTCAAAAATGCTGGACCAGAAAATTAAAACAAAGCCAAAATAAATATCTACAGCACTTGCGTAAAGGTTAAAAACTCCCAGACATTGCTCTTTATACTCTTTTTAAGTATCTAGCAGGTTCCAATTACAGGCATCAACCAAAAATCTCCTCCACCTCACAAAAAAAAACTTAAATTGAAAATTAATGGAGTTCACTTAGCTATGATACCTAGACACTTTAAAATGTGCAAAACACTTGGTGTCGGACATGACACATGGGTTCCGATATTAGAAATATGCATATGACACCCTTGCTATAAGAAGGAACATATATACAATTCACTAGAAGTTTCTCATGGCATTATCTCAATAAGTCTCTATCTCACTCTACATAAATTGTCTCTCTTATTTCTCTCTTTCTCCTTCTTCTATCAACCCTGATGATCACAAACCTAGTACACTTTGCATACAAACTTTGTTCTTGGTTTAGGTCTTGAGATGTTCTTAGCGTGTTCACAAAATTTTCCTTTGTTCCTATAGAGTATTGTAATGAATTTTTTTAAGGGTAAATAGAGAATTAACATTGCCTTGATATTGATTTAACTTCTAAATGCTCATCCAATTATACATAAAAGTTACTAAATTAGGAAATCAAAGCACAAATCAAAGCACACACACCCACATGTAACAAAAACAAAGAAGTTTAGAGGAATAGGAAATCAAAGCACAAAATATGAAGGTGAACATATTATGGAAAGCTATTGCAGAAAACAAAGAATTGAAAACAAAAACTAAAAAATAAAAAATCAATGTACAAATATTCTTATCTTTCTCTAACTAAAAGCCTAAAGAAATTCACACAAGTATATATGGAGACCATACCCATCTTCCTGTTGTAGCTCTTCAAGTATTGTTCCAAGCCCTGGAAGAGGTTCAATATCGTAACTATTGCTAGTGCTCAAAGAATCAGAAGCAACTGAACCATCCTGTGAAGTGCAATAATAATAAATAATTGAAACGTGACAAATAAAGAAGAAATGTCTGATTTAAACAAGCAAAGTATAGATAATAATATTAAACACCCTTTCCCACCTGAGGAATGACTTTGTCCAAAGTTTCTAAAAGTGGATCTTCCTCCAGTTGTTTGATGGACAATGTAATCCTCGACTTCTCTCTGCAATAAATTTAGTTAAGGCTTAAATCGTTGAGTACTGAGAAAGATATTTGTATTCATCATGTAAAGAACATGCATTAATCAAAATGGAAAATGTAAAATGATATCAAAATTTCACCAATACAGCCATTCAGACTTCCTCCTACACATGATGGCTTATAAGTTATAACATGTCACATGAACACTTTTAAATGAGAAAAATACCTGTGTCGGACACAAGACACTTAAGTATTGGTATAAGATATACATCACATACACCTAGCAAACATGTCACATAAGTTAAGTTTATGATATAAATGTACAAAAAAATTCTCTAACTATATTTCAGTTTTCATTTTTACTTCAAAAGCACCTGATGTTATACAAAAACATCTTTTCCCATTAATATATATAGAAGAAAATTAAAAACATGAATATTTTAGACATTTCTGGTGTCCTTGGGTTTGACATTTGACATTTCTAATCTTAGCCGCATATCAATTCCAAACACCTGTATCCTGGTCCATTGACATAAAACATAGCTCATAAGTCATAACATGGTTGTTAGTTAAAGCAAGAGTGCAAATCCCCTATCATGATGGAAAGCAAAATAATTTTAGTAAATAATGTATAATTAATCTCTCCCAACAATATTCACCCGTCAGTTCCACCACCTCGCTTCCAACTCAAAATTACCCTTTTTAATTCCACAAATTAGAGAAGTAAGGTAAAATAAATCAAATACATAGCACCAATATGGGATTCGGTGAGAAGAAGACGAAGCCTAGATTTTTTTAACATCTTAAACAATCTGTAGTTTGTTGTCATCTGGAGTTTGGAGATATTTCCTAACAAGTTCTGCTCAACAGAGGACCAATACTTGATATGTCCAAACATACTGGGAAGCTCAATCCCCCAGATCAGCACTTGCTTGAGCAACATGCAAAAAGTTACCTTCATGAACTCTATCCATCTAGAATTAGTGCAGAATGAGATATCACCATCACATGTTGGAAGGGGTTAATGTTGACTGAGCTTACCAGGGGAAACAAATTCCACCACAACTATATTCTACAACAGCTGAACCAACAAATTATAATTGTTAGATGGATAGGAGGGTGGAACCATAGAAGAGGTTGACGATGTTCTCAAGAGACTTCTTGATTCATCAGAAAAAGGAAAGTAAAATGAGGGAGATAAAGATGTGAGCTTGTTACATGGACTTTGACACGTGTATTGTGTGCGAATGTATTTCTAACTGTTGAAATTTCATGAATCACTAAACATTATGATAAGGGAGCTTGGTCCACAAGTTGCATTTAGTTGCAGACATATCCTGCATTTAATATTTCATACGCTATATAATAGTGTAATATACAATTTTAACAAAGGGTGACAGAATGTGTATTATTTCCAAAAGAGTAGAGGAAGTGATGGCTGTAGCATAGACATTTTCCAAAAATCTAGCAGTGATTGATAGTCATTGTGGTTGTGGAGTGGTTCTATTTGTTGTAGGTGATGGTTATGCTGGTGCAGTTGTGATGGATTGTGTTGTTAGGTAAGAGTCAGAATTAAAGAGAAGAAAAGGAAGAGGAAGAAAGCGAGGTCAGTATCATGGTAGTGTTTATGGGGGATGGTGGTTGGTTGGTGAAGGGTGGAAAAGCAACCATGATGGATTGTGATGGATTATGCTCTTTGAGAGGAGGCGGCAGCCCCGGGTGCGGGGGGGTTGGGGTAATAATTGTCATCATCTTTCATCCATTATGTTGCTTGCCACTAATAAGGGTAAAACATTAAATTGTTTTTGGCGATATCATCAAAATCTGTTGTCTTCGCAGTACGGGGGTCTCTGTAATTTTGCAAACAAGAGGGAATCTCCTATTTTTGTAAATTAATTTAGCACTTTTGTAACCTTTTACTTGTAGTTATTTGGTCTCCAAGAGAAGCTCTTAAAAATACAAAGACAATAAATAAACAAATAAAATAAGAAGAAAGAAGAATAAAACCAACTAAATATGAAGTCACAAGAATGAGAGGCTTTCCAACCAAAGATGGGAAAATAGAGTTGAGAGAGAGAGAGAGAGATTGGTACAGAAACAAAAACTATGCAGTACTACATCGACAATGCTAAAGATTAATAATGCACAAGTGTGGATAAAATGGTGACCTTCCTCCAGTTTTACAGGATCAGGTATTATAGATACGAGATTTATGCACCATAATTAGGACTCTGCATTGACTAAATAAATATAACCATAGACAATGAATATCAGTACTCCAGTTTTGTCTGGAGGCCTATTTAGCTTAAATTGCAATGAGCTTGTGTTCAAAATAATAACATAATCAGGCATTAATAGAATTTCGCATGACTGAATTTTAGTAATGGTCCTGATGGGCTTTATTGTGTGGCGCAGAATAAAGATTAACAGAATCTATATAAAGCAGGAGAGTAGCAAAATCACCTATCTATCTTTGTAATTTTGACCTTCACTTCATCACCCTTGTTTAGGATGTCTCTTACATCTTGTACTAAATCCCAGGATACCTCAGAGACATGTACAAGTCCAGTGAGATGATAACAACCTGCATCAACATGCCACTAATAATTTTTGCATGATGCAAAAAGTGCATCCAGACTAGCAATAACACCCAAAGATAGAGAGTACCATCTGGAAAACGTAAATGAACAAAGGCACCATAATCCTCAACAGAACCCACCCTTGCTTCAAAAATATCCCCAACATTAATTTGTTGAGAAAACTTAGACCAAAGGGCTTCCTTTTCAGAGAATATCAATTTCCTTTTCTCCTCATCTGCATGGATTACCTAAGAAAATAAAGAAGTTTTCCTCACATTCTATGATTCTTAGATGTTCAACAAAATAACAACAACAACAACTACTACTACTACTACGCTGATGATTGTCTAGGAAGGAAAAAGTGGAAGTGATTTATTTTTATGCAAATGTGAATAAAATCATATCAAAGAGACCTGACATGTTCATATGGTTAACGAAAGAACGCGTATAGATCTACTTATATTTATCAAAGGAACTTGTCTTTATAACTATCTAGGTAACACAGACACGAACATGGGACGACACAATAAGGATACAGCGATATGGTAAATCTTTAAAAAAAGGACATGGATACGTCAAAAAATAATAATATACTACATTATAATACATATAGAAACAATATTTTTTGGTCATTTTATCCATATAATCACAAATGATAAATAATATTTTTTAGTCATTTTATCCATATAATCATGAATGAAATCACTAATTTTGAGCTTAGAGCTAGCTGTTTGTTAATTTTGTTTTCTTAAATTTAATTTTTATTTTTCTAATTAACACATTATGTATTTTAAATTGCATTGAATCCCATTCTTCTAAAGAAATAAATAAATAAAACCACCCCACCGTGTCATTGCAATGTCCACGCCATGTCCCAATCGTGTCCATCCAGAAATAAAATATTCAAATTTCATAGGCAATGTACTGACCTCCTGATTGGCATGTACAATACCAGACCTCACAGTTTAAATAACCTTAAGATTCTCAAAGAAGCAACTGAAACATAAAATTAGAAAAACTTGTTTCCTCTGGACTCTGTCTTTAGATAGCAGGTGCAAAAAGCATGCCAAAGAAATTTCCAATTTGATGTTCCAGATGTTAAGAGGCTTATCCTTCTCTACATTTTCATCCTTTCAATGAACCATAATTATGCCATCATAAAGGAAACACATCAAACTTACTCAAGTCATGTTTTCATCAAACTTATTCCCTTAGATCTCAGCATACTTTATTCCCATTTATACCTTTGTATTTATCTGCTCGTAAAAAATTCAATTAAACTTTTCCAGATGTGGGGTACAAAATTCATAACTATGATGTCAGGAGCCTTGTGCAATGCCAAAAAAGAGAGGTTTCACCCTTTATGCATCCGTTTCTGTGACAATAATGATTACCGACCCAGCATTGCTTGCTGGGAGTTTAAACAGTTAAAAGTGCTCAACGGGAAACATGATATATATATATATATATATATATAAATATATTATATTCATGGAAATTGAAACTCAGATAATCAACATAGATGAGGCCTAAATTGGATGATAGAAACTTTAAAGTAACATATGTTAATAATGAAATTTAGTACCTTTACAGATATAATGGTACCAATAAGAGCTTTTGCAATCTCTTGGATGGTTTTTTGTGGTTCTACATGAAATGGTACCATAGAAAAATGACAACGCGTTAGCAATGACAAGCATACACCACTGCAATAGGAGTATTATAAATTTGCAATGGAAACTCGAAAGATAATATAAGTAAATACTAACGGTATGGACACCAATATAAACAAATTGACAGTAAATGAGCAGAATAGTTTATCATGATTTGACAGTATTAAAATTAAGAGCTGTAATAAAGGCAAATCAGCAACCTATTTTCCCGCTTCAAGATTTAGTTACCGGAAAATTAATAAAGAAGCTTTATGACAGAGAGAGATGCAAGTGTTAATTAGAATATGCAAAGAAGGATCATCATAGAATTTTGAGTAACGGCCATTACATAATGGAAACGGTCAGTTTCATACCCATTACAGTCTGTTGTTTGGTGAGATACAGCGCCATCACAGCCTTGTCAGGGCATGATTTTTGAAACCCATATTTTTCAACTGTTCTCATTTTTATTTCTCTAACAGTTGGAAAACCCTCCTGCATCTTTCCAGTTTATACTCACAGTATTCAGCTTCCAAAGCTTATAAAAAAGATGTGAGCCTCTATTTAGACCAAAATGCTTCTATTACTTTGAACAATATGTAATTTTGCTTTTTTTCAATTATTCTTTTATTTTAACTTTGATTTGATTTATACACACACACACACACACACACACACATATATTTCATAGTACAATTATTAATTTATTAATACAGTAACCGAAAACATTTAATTGTATAATGTATCCATCATTTATTTTTTTTTTTTTTTTTTTTTTTTTTTTTCCTAGTTATAAGAAGTTAGTGGTTGCGAAGGAACCATTTAGTTTATCAGAAGAGCAATTAACTAAATAAATATTATTAATTGACTAATTGCAGATAGTATATACTCATTTATTAATAGAATATACTACAGTCTATATTCTAGTTACTAGAAGCTTCTGAATTAGTAAAAATTGTAATAATAGTTTAATACAAATAATAAACAAAGTAACATCTACTAATAAGTAATAAATTAATAATTAGTGAGGGAAAGGACCATTATCCAAGACTTCGATACATCAAAATACGCTGTCCATTTAGACCTCGAGATGTTGAATAGGTTTGAAAATTAAACAACAAGTTTTATTGAATTTCAACTATCAAAATTAACTGGAATTCAACTATTAATCAATCATTATTGAATTTCAACTATCAAAATTAACTGGAATTCAACTATCAATCAATTAGCATGTAATTATCATCTACACACATAGACACCGGTAAACATAAAATAAAAAAAAATAAAAAACAAAAACAAAAAAAGGATAAAATACAATAAGCTCCACTGAGGTTTTGTCAAATTACACACAGATGTAGCGTTCAAGGCTTATAACTTTTACCTCCCCTGAGACGTTAGTTGACTGACTCATATCAAATGTGAGTGTGAAAAGTTAGTTGTGCCCCTTAATACTTTAATCCTTGTATAATATAAGAATCTGTGTGTTAGACTGAGAGGGGTGGGGGGGAATTGGTCAACTGAAACTTCTTCAAGCTCACAGCGATGTCAACAAAATAATTCAAGGCACTGAACACAAGATATAAAAGGAAATCCTCTCAATAGGAAAAATAAGCATGTGCTCTTTTTATCTATAAATACTAGAGCTATGAATGAGAAATTTATCTCATTCAAGCCTTTACACAATTCTCTATTATATTTCTACTTGGCATCAAAGCCAGGGTGGTCCGATTGCAATGAGGCCATTGCGAGTTCGGCACCACCCATTCAGGAATGGTCTACTGTGATATTGAACTCAATAATGGCGTTGCGAGTTTGGCATCACCTATTCTTTTATGGTCTTTGGAGACACAATTGTTTCTTTTTATGGTCTGAGAAGACATTGTTGATTCTTTCATCTACATTGTTTAAACATATGTATGAAGGGGAATGGTCTGAGGAAACATTGTTGATTCTTCCAT
>JAOTQH010272731.1:0-10613 GCA_025631255.1 Cornus kousa
TAAGATTTGAACTTACCCATGACAAATCTTATCATTGATACGATTTGTCATCATTCTTATCTAATAGAATTGTTATGTTTGGTAATGAAATATTATCGCTTAAATATTGAAAAGGCATGGCGGCTGGTCAATACATAATTGCCTCTGTCGTTTAGTCAAGTTAGATCAGGATTATTTTTTCCCTATCAGTTGTGATGGGACATCCCACCTCTCAATCAAATGGTATTTAAATTCAAAGTGAGAATGGAATCATGGAAAAAGAGGGGTTAGGAGTCGCCCGTGCCTTTTGGCTCTACATGATGTAAGTCGCCAAACTACACAAATTTTTTATTACCTCTACAAGTTATATAAAAACAAGTTAGCACCTTATTTTTAGTAATATTATACTCCTATTTTATAACAGGGATAGTAGATATTCAATGCGTCTAATGTACTAAGCTAATGTGAATCGTGCGTTGCGTTCATAATTTTTTGACAATTTTTTTTTTTTTTTTTTAGTTGGGACTCATACACACTGCCTCAGGTTCGAACTCCTGACTTTCCCTTAAGAGTTAAGAGTCTGGTACCGCTAAGCGATATACCTGTTGATAACACATGTATATTAAAAACAGTTTAACATTAAAAGCAATTTAGATTAATCCAATGAACTGTGTACCCAACGCACTAAATAGTTATTCTAAATAGGGAGAACTACATTCTCTATTATCTTAGTTATCAATTTCGGACTCAATTGTTGTTGAATTTATTGTACATCTTTTATAACAAAACTACCTAACTTGTCAAAATAAAGTTAACTTCTTATTGCCAAGGCCAATGCTTATGCAATCTACAACAAAAAAAAAAAAAATTTCCAAGACTTTTATGATTTATTACGAATAACATTACCTTTTGTATGCAATCACAATTAATAAATGAAATTACTACAATTCACTTATCATAGATTGCTATTTTGGGGTTAAAATCTACTTATTATTCTTTTATTTTCTAAAACAGAGTATTCAAAGGTTTAGAATCATCTCATGTTGTCTTTTTAAATCGATAATACAATAATTTTTCACTTACAATATAATAATTTTAAATCGGTAATTCATCAACCTTTAATTGACAAAGCAACAACTATATAGATGTATTAATTTTTTTTACTTAGAATAGCTACTAAGGTAATGATCAATCCATACTTGATTTTTCAAATTTTTCAAAATAAAATTTTGTTACCAAACATAATTCTAATTTTTACCAAAATATTTTTACAATAAAATAATTATTTTAATATTGACTAAAAACATAATGCCTAAAATATATTACATAATCAACGGACAAGTGTTTTTATCTCTTGATATTTTCCAAGTGCCTGTGATATGCCATTGATGACATGGCAAAATCTAAATGACCATAGTTGTAAGCATAGTACAATGTTGACTTCTTAACAGTAGCATCCACTAGGAAGAAGACAGTGAGCTGGCCGTGATGGTCCCACTGATGACATGGCAGAATCTTTGTCAAACACGTGTATTTCCATTTCCACCCGACACCACCACTGAGGAGGAGGAAAGGAAAAACGAATCTCCATTGAAGAGAGAGAGAAACGAAAGTATCGATCCTCTTTCCTCCGCAACCATTACGTTTCTTCTCTTCCTGAGAAACACTTTTCCGTCACGATTCAAAGTAGCATTTTCAAACATAGATCGTTACTAGTTCTTGTCCATTTCGAAATCCCGAAAATCAATCCGATTCTTCTACAATTCCTTTCCCATTTCCTTTTCATTTTTCCATGGAGAATTGGATTCTGTAGATACGTGGGATGGAAAATACGGAGAATTGAACGACTATGACGAGTCTCTGTGAAGTGGGTACACACAGTTGTAGGTGTAGTACGAGAATTGTGCAACAAGACCACCCTCGAAACTTTGATGCGAGATGGATGAATTTCCGGGGGCTTTGGGGTCCAGTGCGAGCTTGGCTCTGAGATTGGGACAAGCCATCTTCTCCATTGCTTCTCTGCTCTTCATGTGTTTGGATGTTGAGTTCTACAGTTACACTGCTTTCTGGTAATTCTGATTACTCTGTCTTAATCAGTCCTCAATTGGGTTTAATGGAGTGCTTTTGTTTTTGTTAATCTTCGATACCCATTTCTATTTTTTCACTTCAATTCTGGTGTTGTTACTGTTGACTGATTTCTGAGATGGATTATATAAGAATCTCATGATCATATAATTAAGGTTTATTGCACAACTGTTTGATGCTGATTTTGAGGGAATATATATATATATATATATATATATATATAGATATAAAATAAAAATAAATAAATAAAAAATAAAATTTGAGGTTGTAATGATTGTGGGGAATAAATGGAAAATTACAAATATATTTTAAGGAAAATATCAGAATTTAATGGTGGTTTGCGGATATGGAAAGTCCATTTTTTTTTTTTTTTTTTGTTTTCTATCGGGTGGAGAGAATGAATTTATTGATGGCTTAGCTGATAGCTTTAAGAGTATGTTGAAGAAGTCATAATGGGATATAGAAACAAGTAGACTTAAAAATGATTCAAATTAGAATAAGACAGTTGCTTTTGTCGGATTTCCTATTGATGGAGTCAACTGGAATGTTAAAAAGGGGATGAAAGAGCGGTGAATTTAGTAGCAACTTAGCACTGTTGATATATGTATTTTAATTTGTATTATTTGATTAGGTGTAATATTGGTTCATATAACTCTCACCATCCAAATTAAAGATTAACTAAATTAAAACTTGGTTAGGTTATTGGGTATTTAATTTTTGGGTAATTACATGTATGAAGTGGAATTTAGCTGCAATGAGATGAATGCGTGAAGGATGGGCATGAAAGCTCTACATGTATGCAGTGATGTAGGGTAATCTATTTAGTGACAGAGGAGGCAAAGGCTGGACTGGCACAATGTTGGTTTTCATCAAGTATGGGTACCTGGTATTGGTGCAACTTGTTGCTCATGCTTGCTTAAGTTGTGGTTTGCTTCTTCTATAGCCCGTAATAGAGTTGTTTGGTTATAGATTTATGCACTCGGGAGTGCTTGATGGAGAGGCTAGACTCTTGGCTGTGTTTTATTATTTTATATTTCAATTAAAAAAAAAAAAAAAACTGCAAATATCAAATTGGATGAGGTGGTTGCAATTTGTAAGTTTGGCATTTTGAAGATTTCAGCTAGTTCGAGTTAAAAGGCATACAACCTACTGTGCATTATGATAGTTGATAACAGGAGTACTTGAATATCAGTCAGAAAATCTGAGGGATGACAATTTCTTAAAATTTCAAGGCAGGGTAAAAGTATTATTTTAAGTACGCTGAATTATGCTATGAAGGTTGAGAGCATTGATCTTGGTAATAGCTAGATTTACCACATTGTCTTCCTAGCTCTCTCTAGAAATGTACTACAAATTAAGAATTGATAAGAGAAAGTTCCTGAGAAATTAGTAAGAGAACTCTAAAGCTTTTGGTGCTGGTATCTCTTGATTTCTCTTGGTCTTGTACCTACTGTTATTGTAAAAGTTTAGGTCCAAGTTGTAAGGTCGGGTACTATCATGGTGTTGTTTGGATTGCAATAGTGGTTCTGAAGTGAAACGGGTGATGGAGAAATGACGTAGGGTTTAAGTTGGAAAAGAGAAACTTATGTTGAATGTTGGGTGCTTATTTTATGCAGCAGTATCTATTGATCAAGATTAAAAATGAAATTAGAACTATAGTTAGATAGACATTTATAAATGTAAAATGTGAATATGAAATTCCCTACATATTATCACCCAATAAGTTGTTTGATTTTAGATTCTCTATGCATATGAAAGAAATTATGTAGATTCTTGTATGAACTTGATTTAGATATAAGTCTCTTTAAGTCGCTTCTCAAATTAATTAGCTAGACAAATAGCTCAGTTGAATCCTAGATTAGGTTGCATTTAGCCCTTGTTGTTTGGAGCATGCACGTGAGAAGTTCATTGTGAGAATGACTTGTATCACAGCATTTTTAAAGGGCATGGTTTGAGCCTTGAAGGGTTTGTACTTTTCTCTGAAATCGGTAGCAGGAAAGGCCCATTTTGAATCATCACAAGTCTTTTTCCCTTTTCTCAACTTTCTAAAGCGTTGTATTCCATTCCCCATTAATTGACGTGAAATGCTTGTTACCATTTTCATTTTACTGCTGGAATATAACACTGTTATTTTGTATGGGATTCAATTTGAGCGTATCAAAAGCACCACCCTTGAGTTATAGGAAGATGACTCTATGCATTGTTTTCTCTAATCTTCTTGTTTCAGCTTCTTGGTAACAATCATGGCTCTGTTGATTCCGTGGAGCATAACCTTGGCATTGGTTGATGCGTACTCTCTCTTTGTTAAACGTCCATCTCGTCAACCAGGAATAATGTCGATCATTGTCATAGGAGATTGGGTGTGTGTCTCATTTGATTCATTGTTGACCTTTCGATATCATCTCCTCCAGTACTAAATAGAAAGTATGTTGTATTCTATCACAGGTTCTGTCATTTCTGTCACTCGCTGCAGCCTGCTCGTCAGCTAGTGTGATAGATATCCTGATGGCTTCTGGTGGATCCTGCAGTGCGAAGTTATGCAGTAGATATCAACTGTCTGCTGCTATGACCTTCTTGTCTTGGTTTCTAGCATTAGCATCTTCTCTCTTCAATTTTTGGCTTCTCCCTTCTTTGTAGCACCTATACACGTCCCGGCTTTGGCTTTTGCCATCTATAAGAATTAAATCAAATGGCTGATGTTGAGAAAGTCTTGGTTGCTTAGATTTTGATATTTTCTATAATGATTGTGTTTAATAGTTGCAAATTAATATTGAGTTTTTACCATGAATTTTGAGGATATACCGTGTTATATGGAGTCAGGTTCACGTCGGACGTGTCAAATTCCAAATAGGACACCTATGACAAAAGGGCCACAAATAAAAATTTGTATTATTTTAAAAATATTTTTAGGTGCTTGTCCATTTAAAAGTGTCGAACACATATTTCGTATTCATGTTTGAGTATTGTGTGTTTATTTTACTTACTTTTGAAGAGTGCGCATGTAAATAGAGAGTATGTTAATGCCACCATTGCCACTCCTGGTTGTAGTTGTCCTGTAAGTCCCAGCCCAAGCCTACCCAGACTGATGTTAAAACTGTATTGTATATATTTTACTGCTTTTCAACTGGGATATACAATTAGTGTGGAGCAAATAACCTGATAATGGAAACCATGGTGACCGTTATCAATGAATATTCAATCCTCCGGTTATCTCTGCGGAGACCTCTCGATCTCCACGAGCTCGATTAGTTTAGTCAGGAGGTCTCGGAGGAGGACGAGTGCAGGCAGTTGATACACCCCAACTTCGAGATTCTTCACTCTTTCAGAATTTCAGTGGATAGCTAGGAAACAGAGGAGATAATTCAATCAAGCACTGTGTAGCCGCCGTTTATGATTCTGTTTGTGTATATTTTGCTTCTCTGCATGTATTTATTTCATATGAAAAGAAAGGAACAAGAGTACCATTGCTGGAGCGCAATCAACACCTTGGGCGATTTGGAAGATCATTGAAGTATTCGAAGCTGCCTTCTCTGTATCAAATTTGGGGACACCAGAAGCTCGAGGACTGTTGCAGCTGATTGGAGACTCCGAAGCACTGTCAAGACCAACTCTACTCCTAGCAACTGATTTGAATTCTTTTTGCTTTTTTGTCTCCTTGCTCCATAGTTTGTCTATGGTACCTTTTGTTTGCTGGGAAGCTTTC
This sequence comes from Cornus kousa, assembly GCA_025631255.1. Lineage (NCBI taxonomy): Eukaryota > Viridiplantae > Streptophyta > Magnoliopsida > Cornales > Cornaceae > Cornus > Cornus kousa. The sequence goes on from JAOTQH010272731.1 coordinate 5,768, forward strand.
TTTGCTTTTTGGGCCTTTTTGTTTTGGGCTTGCTTTTTATACAGTTTTTATTTTTTTTATGTTATATGAGACAATCCGGATAGAAAATATTTTGATTTGAATTGTATAAGATTATGCATGAACCACTGTAATTCAAAGGCTTGATAGATCTGATCCACTCTAGCTTTGGTTTTGGTGGCTGTCACTTTAGTTGTTCATTTGCCATTTTTATCCGGATCGTTGCTTTGATCTTTCCTTATCTTTTTATGGGTAATTATATATGTCTTTCCTTAATCCTATATATATAAAATAATATAACATATTTTATGTTTATAATCAATTTATTGGCTGTTAGATCAATGTAATGATGCGTTTGGTGGCGAATGAAAATCCATTCCACAACTAAACATATGGAATGACCATTCTATTCCCAAATAATGTTTTTTTTAAATTCAAGTTTCCAAAAAACCCTTATACTCCAAATCCAAAAACCACCTTCCACCACAACCATGTACCGCCGACTTTCACAATCACCACCACTGTCACTACCATCACCATCATTGTTTCCACCTTGAACCAACACACCGTCGCCACCTCCACTGCCTTTAGCCACTGTCACCACCACCTCCACTATGGCCACCACCACCATCGACTTCCACCACTGCCACCACCTTTCACCATTACCACCTCCAACCACCGCCACCTCCACTACCTTCCACCACCATCATTACCACCACCACCACCTTCACTATTACCGCCACCACTGTCGGCACCTTCACCATCACCGCCACCTTCCACCATCGTCACTGCCACCGCCACCACCATAGCTGTCTTCCACCACTATCACACCACTGCTGCCTCCACTACTTTCCATCGACACCTCTACCACTATCACCACCGACCTTCATCGCCACTTCCACCACTATCAGCACCTCCACTGCCACCAACTTCCATCACCACAACCACGCAATCTCCACCCTTATCGCCACCAATTTCTACCATGGACTTCCATCACCATCACCACCTTCCACTACCGCCACCGCCACCACCTCCACCTCCACTTATACCAGTACTAACGCTACCTTTACCACCACCGCCATTGACTTTCATCACTAGCACCACCTTGCACCATTGTCACCGCCACCTCCACCTCTATCGCCACCAACTTCCATCAATGCCATCACCTCCACCTCCACCACTATCGCCACCTCCACCGCCACCGAATTTCATCACCACCACTACCACCTCCACCTCCACCGCCACCAACTTCTATCACCACGACCGCCGCCGCCGCCACCTCCACCTCCACCACTACCGCCGCCACCTCCACCTCCACCACTACCGACTTCCATCAACACCATTACCTTCCACTGCCACCACCACTACATCTACTGCCGTCTTCCACCACCACCATTGTTACCTCTACTGCCTTTCACAACTGCCACCTTCCACCACCACCCTACACTACTATCGTATTCCACCACCACTATGCCACTGCCACTGTCACCGCCACCGCCACTGCCACTATCTTCCACCATCATCATTTACACCACTGACGTCTTTCACCATTATCACCACCGCCACTACTACTGCCTTTTACCAAAGCCCTGCTGCCTTCCGCCACCTCAGCTACCATAGTCACCACCATCAACCATTGCCATCATTTCGTAATGTTATTTTGTCAATTAAAATTATTTGTCACTAATAGGGGTATTTTGGATAATTTAATTTGAAATTCATTATTTTCAAAATTTTACATTAGTGAATTTCTATAGATTTCATATTTGCAATCAAACAATAGAATGAGAATGACTATTTCATTCCCATCCTCACTTACATTCCATTTCATTCATGCACACTAAATGCAACATAATAGTTTTAATACTCATTTCATTTCATTTATTAATTTATTTTCACTTCCCAAATCTTGGTAGCATGTTGTTGGGAGGTACAATGGCGACAGTACAAAATCAATTACTCTCTTTGTTCTAAGATGTTGATCAATCTTTCTATTTTGAAATGTTCCAAAAAAATATGTTACATTCCAAAATTGGATGTAATATTTTTTATAATATTGTCAAACTATCCTTTTAATTAAACTAGTGCATTAATTATTGAGCATTATTTTATCTTTTAATAAGGGCATGTTTGAAAGTTCACTCTTATTAATACAATAAAAAATTATTAATACTCTAATACGATAAAAAAAGTTAAATTCGGTGGGTAATATAAACAAGATAAATAAGGAATAATCATACTTATGAGATTGCCTAATAGCATGAATCTCCAAAGTTAAGTATAATTATTCCAATAAATAATCACACACATCACACTACACTAGACACAGATTTAACATGTTTTAGCTTATAATCCATGCGACGGGAAGATACAGTAATACATTTAAAAAATGTAGATATACAAGTTTTTAAAACCCTAACCCCCAAATTAATACACTTTTTTTTTTTAATCTCTATTTCAGGATTTTGTACGATTCAACTTAAAAAAATACAAACTCAGTAACACTTTTTTATATGCTGGATTACAATAAAGACTAAGAACCAAGTGGGTGGGACACTTAAAAAATTTTCATGCGAAAAGCCAACAAGAAAAGATCACATGATCCTTAATTCTGTTCATTTCTTATTATCTCCATTGTTTGACTCACTCCTATATATATCTGTCTTCTTTGTCAAAGCGTGTGATCTAACACAACCAAATCTAGTGCGTGTTAATTTCCAAATACTATGTGATTTGTAAAATTCGATACAAACAAAAAATGACCATAGAGAAGTCTCATGTTCCCATGGGGACCCGTTGGACGACCAAGGCCAACCATGCTGCAACTTGTGCTAGGGAGCCAGGAATCTTCATTAACCATTAAAAAAGCAAACACCACGAAAGTTTCGTGACAATGATTAGTTAATTTCATTCATCAACTTGTATAATAAATTGATCAACTAATAATGTTATTAGATCATATATATATAACAAGAATAGGAGTCTCCTAGTCGTCTTTGTTGTCATCATCATCGTTATCTTATTTTCAAATGAATAAGTTTGACACATAAATTTTCACATTCAATCATTTAATGTCCGTTTCTACTTTGGTCTCCCATGTCTCTTATATTCTATAAACATCTATAATTTTTCGGTATTTGTGTCTAAACTATTGATCAAGTCTACTCAATCTCTCTCACTTTCTGATTGATGGTTGTCACACCTAATTTTTATGTTAATCATTCATTAGGGTGACCTAGTCCTTGAGTTGTAAGGGTATAGTCCCTGCAAGTACAACTATGCAATGTATTTTTGCCGGTTGGTGACTGTATTGTTTACCCTAATCATTGCTATTTTTATTAAGATTCAGTCACTTTGACAGATGAATTCTCCGAGGAGTATATATGGTGGTTAAGATCCTTATTGGTCATTGTGATGCAGACAATGTCATGATTCATAGAAACTGTGATGGCTCGATATTAATTTAAATATATGTGTGCGTGGTGTGCCAATATATAATATATATATATATATATATATATATACATACATACATATAGAGTTTCATCTATTGAATTTTTTTTTTTCGGTAATTCTCATCTATTGAATTAGTCAATGCAAAAAAAGAAATAGGTTGAAGATTAAAGTAGCAGAAATAATAGATGAGTGTTCTATTGATGACAGCTCAAACAAATACATGCACTTGCATGTGAAGATATGAATACTATTATAGTGGATTCTAAACTGCTATATTGGATTTGTAGGAAAAAAAAAAAAAAAAAACAGAGTTATGTGGTGAAGACGGAAAATAATTAATTTTTAATTTTATTGTTTTTTGGAACGACGAACCTTTCAACTATATACTACATCATTTAAATTCAGGTAGAGTCCAATTCACGTTTCAAATCTATGACTCCTCTCTTGAAACTCCTTAACCACTAGGCCTCGGAGGTGTATGCATGTGTAAAGATTCCGATAGCAAATTCTTTGGTGTGTAACAAATTAAGAATGATTGGTTTTGAAGTTTATGTATCTGCATCTTCTTGCACTGGGAATAGAGGCAAGAAACATTAAGAAATTAAAAAGAAACTTTTGCATGAATTGTACTGACAATGAAAATATTAATAATAACAATAATAAAGTATAGGCCTCTTAGATCTATCTATCTATCTATATATATATATATATATATATATCTTAATAGACAATAATTCTTTCAATATTCTTTGCACGAGCCTTTTTGGATCTCCTGAATATTACCAGGATATGCAGATGAAGCATCAGGGAGGGTTGCGGGGTACAAAAGTACTGGCCAATATCTATAATTATATAGTTCTTTTAACTTTTAGGCAGTGTGGTGAACTTTACGTGCCTTGGTGTGGAGATTGTTAGTGCAACAAATTACATTGTAATGTGATATATTTTTGAAATTAAAAATGTAGTACATTGTGAGTTGTCGTTTAAGCGATGTACGTAATAATATGAGATATAATAGAAATCACGTTAATTTGTCTGGCTCATTGGTGCATTTTATAATTACAATTTTTTTTGCCGATAAAAGTAATGATTTGATGAAGTTGATAAGATATAATTTTCGAGGCTACTTCCTCTACGTATGGATTTAATCTTTTATTATCTTCACTGCTTGACTGATTTAATCTTTTATTATCTACAAACAAAAAATGACCACAGACAAGTCTCATGTTCCCATGGGTTCTATGGAGCCAGGAATCTTCATTAACCACTAAAAAAACACACCGAGAAAATTCGTGACAATGATGAGTCAATTTCATTCATCAACTTGTATACCAATGAACCCCACACACACATATATATGTACTAGGAAAAGGCATGTGCGATGCACGTGATG
>JAOTQH010272771.1:0-10612 GCA_025631255.1 Cornus kousa
AGGGAAAAGTTTGTTTTAAAAATAAATGAAATTATTTTTGGGAAAAATATTTTCAAAGGTGTTTGTGAAAACCGGACACCTAGGAGGCGCCTAGTGGTCCGTGTTGTTAGTGTAGTCTAGAAGGGAGTATAGTTAAGCTAACTAGGTCGGATGCAACGCCTTGGAGGTGCCTTGTAGTCATGGATAGTTAGTCAACCCTTCATTCGTGACGCCTTGGAGGTGCCTTGGGTTGGATTACACTAACCGTTTGAAAGTTGAAATGGAAATGTTTTTAAAATGGGGAGTGACATTTGTATAACATTGCACTTCATGACATTGTGAGAAATTTGTGATTGGTTGACATTTGTTACATACTTGTTGTTGTGGTTGAGAATATGTATTCCCCATGGTATGACCCTGCTCCTTTTTACCCATTATTTGTGTGAAATTCACGGGGATATAAGAAGTGTGTCTTAGACGCTTCCTACTGAGCTTATACTCACCCCATTATTTTTTTTAATATTTTTCAGGATACGGAAAAGAGGTGACGGATGACGATCCACCACAAGTTTAGACGAGATTGGAGATCTATTTTATTTTTACTAACTTTTGTATTAGAACTATAATATTTTGTAAATGTAATCTTAACTATTTTGTGAAACTTTAATTTAATTGGTATAATGTTGTAAGCTATGGGCTTTTGTAATATCCCGAAGTTTTCGGCATTTTTTTCATTTTTATTTACTTTTGTGCATCGTTTTGTATGTCGTGTGGTCCCGGTGTTATTTTCCCATTACCATACATGTATCTATATGTGAATTAATGTATTAAATGTGTATGTATATGTATCATGTGGGTAGAGATAGATATTTTGTGGCAATGGTGTAGTTTAGTAAACTTTGGAGGGCATTTTTGGCATTTGAGCATGGGTGGACTTTTGACCCATTTTAGACCACACATTTTGAGAAGAAATTGGCCATGCCTAGACCACATTTTTCATTCTTCTCTCCCTTACTTCTGGCCACACTCTCTCTCCCCTCCATTTCACTTTCTCTCTCAAAAATCTCAAACTTCTCTCTAAGATTTGAGCTAGCTAAGGAAGATCTAGGTGGGGAGCAAAAGGAAAAGTTATTCTACTCTTGAAGGTCTACATTTTCACTCCGGTTTTACTTCCATTTGGTGAAATTCGAGATTGGGAAGAGGCCTACCTAAGGTTGTGTAGGAAGTCATTTGCATTGCTTATATGATTATTTACTAAAGTATTTTGTTATGTGAAAAAGCATGCTTAATTATTTATTTGCTTACGTGCATATGTGCTTATACGCTTATGTTGATGTACTTGTTGCACAGTCTTGCATGTTAAGTGTTAGTATAGTATCATTGTGTGTTGAGTCATTCATGGTTGGGCCTTAGCTTCATTGTTGTTGAACTGTTTTCTCATTTTATAGCATGATGCCACCACAAAAGGAACCAAGGGGAGTTAGCCCTAGGGCGACAAGGGGTGATGTTGGTGAGAGTTCTAACTCCAATCCCATGGAGCAGGTTAAAGAGGATACACTTCTTAGGGACTTGATTCCCCCTAGAGGTGTCTCCACATGAAGGGATAATGTTGAAGCACCCGTTGAAGCGGGTGAAGGCTCAACTGAGTTGGCACTGAACCGTTTCCTATAGAGTGCCTTGAGGGCTACAATTGCTACTCTTCCGAAACTGGTACCACAACTGGTAGTTCAAGTTGAGGAGACGCCAGTATAGAAACGTCTAAAGTTGATTGCAGGGTTTTCTAAGTTGATGTGGATGATGTTTGAGGGTAGTGCAGACCCATTGGTAGCGGACGACTACATGGACCAAATGGAAACCCACTTGACTTCTATCGACGTAACAAATGATCATGTGAAAATCATCCTAGCCACGTATAAGTTTTCTAAGGATGCCAAGCTTTGGTAGAAGTCAGTCACCAATCGGCATAAGGTGGAGGATATGAGTTGGGAGATGTTTAAGGAATTATTTTATGAGAAGTACTTTCCGATTGCGAAGAGATGGGAGTCAAGGAAGCAGTTTAATGATCTTATCTAAGGTAACATGTTGGTGACGGAGTACGAGAACAAGTTCACTTCTTTTTCTTGTTTTGCTCCAGAGATAGTGAAGAATGAAGTTGATAAGACTTGAAAGTTTATTTTGGGTCTTCCTTACCAAATGAGGCCGTTAATAAATAGTACAGTATATCAAGGTCTATTCAGAGGCAGTGGAAAGCACATTAATGTTAAAGGCGAAAGCAAAGGATAGAAATGCAGGAAAGGAATAATTGAAGCAAAAGAAGAATGCAGGGTCATCTTCAGAGGGGTAGTCATAGAAGAGGAACAGGGGTGGTCTATCTTAGTTCCAGGGGCAGCAGTCTACACGATCCGCTCCTACTATCCCTATACCAACAGGGTCTGCTAGGAGTGGTGTCGTCTGTTTTCGCTGCAATCAACTGGGTTACTGCAAGGCAGAGTGTCCACAGGCATCGTTTAGTTTTGGGGTTTGCTTTGGTTGTGGCTAGAAGAGCCATAGGGTTAAGGATTGTCTGAATCGGGGAGCAGGCACAGGTAGTGGCAGAGGGTTATAGCAAAGGCTGTCACAGTCAGCTATAGTTCAGTCAGGTTTCAGAGCACCGCCGCCACCACAGCCTGCCATGTTTTCTCAAGGTTCACGGCTAGCTAGAAGGGATACTCCTACTATGTCAATGCAGCAGTCAGATGTTCAGGTTGGCAGTTCTCAGGCACAGGCACCACAGGGACGTGTCTTTGCACTTGCTCAGACCGATGCATCTTCTAGTCCATCAGTTCTCTAAGCTATCTTTCTAGTATTTGGTTCTTGGGCTCGTGTTCAATTTGACTTTGGTGCATCTCATTCTTTCATCTCATCATCATTTGCATTTGCATCGGGGTTAGAGGTTAGTTGCATGGATCAGCCGTTATGTGTTGATACGCCAGTTGGGGTTTCGGTGTCCTTAAGCAGAGTTAGGAGGGATTATTCTATTGTGATAGCTAGACGGACTTTGTGTTTGACCTCATCCTCTTGGAGATGACTAAGTTTGATGTCATTCTCGGGATGTATTGGTTAGCTTCATTTCGTGCTACGATTGATTATTTCAGAGTTAAACTCATAGTTTCTACTCCCGAGGGAGATTGCTTCTTTTTCATAGGAGATCGGAGTGATTCCTATACTTTATCGTTTTATAGAATTCGTGGACGAGATCGTGGTGATTACTTCTTGGCTAGTCTTTTAACCGAAGAAGATGGTGTTGTAGAGGAGGTTTATCCAACAATTGTTCGTGACTTTTCAGATATTTTTTCGAAGGGCCTGACAGAGTTGCCTCCACATCGAGAGGTAGAGTTTATTATTGATTTGATGCTCGGTACTGTGCCAATTTCTATTGCATTGTATCGTATGGCACCAGTAAAGTTAGAAGAATTAAAGAAGCAACTTGATGATTTGAGGATAAAAAGCTTCGTCCAACCGAGTGTGTCACCGTGGGGTGCACCGGTCTTGTTCGTTAAGAAGAAAGATGGTTCTTTGAGGTTATGCATTAATTACCAGAAGTTGAATCATGCCACCATCAAGAACAAGTATCATTTGCCAAGGATAGATGATTTATTTGACCAGTTGACGAAAGCTTGCTATTTTTCAAAGATTGACTTGAGGTCAGGCTATTATCAGTTGCGGGTTAGGGATGAAGATATCCCGAAGGTGGCGTTCCGTACACGGTATGGACATTATGAGTTCCTTGTTATGCCTTTTGATTTGACTAATGCGCCAGCGACATTCATGGACCTAATGAACCGTGCCTTCCATGATTACTTGGATCTGTTTGTGGTAGTTTTTGTGGATGACATTCTTGTGTACTCACGGTTTCAGAAGGAGCATGAGTTCTATTTGAGTATTGTGTTACAAATTTTGCGGGAACACCGTTTGTATGCCAAATATGAGAAGTGTGAATTTTGGCTACAAGAGGTAAAATTTTTGGGGCATGTTGTTTCAGAAGGCGGGATTTCAGTTGATCCTTCAAAGATAGAGGCAGTTTTGAATTGGGAGCATCCCAAGAATGTTTTTGAGATTCGCAGTTTCCTTGGCCTAGTGAGTTATTATCAGAGATTTGTGAAGGATTTTTCCCGTTTGGCAGCTCCTATGGCTAGATTGACCCGTAGGGGAATTAATTTTGCATAGAACGAAGCCTGTGAGTAATCCTTTCAAGAATTGAAGAAAAGGTTGACTATGGCACCAGTGTTGGTGATACCCGAGCTTGGCTTGGGTTATATGATTTATTGTGACACTTCACGTGATGGGTTGGGTTATGTGCTAATGCAAGATGGTAGGGTTATGACTTACGAGTCTCGATAATTATAGACTCACGAGCTTAACTACCCTACTCATGATTTGGAGTTAGTGGCAATCATTTTTGCTTTGAAGTGCTGGAGGCACTATTTATATGGTGAGAGATTCAAGGTGTTCTCGGATCATAAGAGTCTTAAAGTACCTTTTCTCCTAAAAGGACTTGAACAACAGACAAAGACGATTGGTTTAATTCTTAGAGAACTATAACTTTGATTTGCAGTATTATCCGGGCAAGGCAAATATGGTAGTTAACGCTTTAAGCAGGAAATTTCGTGGAACTTTGGCCGGGTTGGCTATTTGAAAATGGAAAATACTTAAGGATCTAGCGCAGATGGGATTACAGTGTTTTGATGATAACTATAGCAGTGAGCCAGCGTTCTTATTCAGTCTTGTGGCTCAGCCTACTCTTATCGGATGAGTAATTAAGTTACAGAGACGGGATTTGAATTTAGATGCCATTCACACTTTGATCTCCAGTGGGGAGACAGTGAAAAATTAGACCTTACATGCAGATGGAGGTCTTTGGTTCAGGGGTTTGTTAGTTGTTCCCACAGTTTGTCGTGAGGATGTTTTACTGGAGTTTCACACTTCCTGCTTTACAGTTCATCCAGGTGGTACCAAGATGTATCATAATTTGAGACATCAGTACTGGTGGAATGGAATGGAGAAAGATGTTACGCAGTTTGTGGCTAGATGCCTTACCTGCCAGCAGGTGAAGGCTGAATACCAGAAACCAGCTGGTTTGTTGCAACCATTGCCCGTAGCACAGTGGAAATGAGAGCAGATTGCTATGGATTTTGTGATAGGTCTTCCAAGATCACGGAGGGGAAATGAGGCTGTATAGGTCATCATTGATAGATTGACCAAGACGGCTCACTTTTTGCCTATTAAGGTAACAGATGACGCAGAGACACCTGGTGTACTATATGTAAAGGAAATTGTGAGGTTGCATGGAGTTCCAGTTAGCATTGTTTCGGATAGGGATGCTAAGTTCACTTCAAAGTTCTAGGAAGGCCTTTAACCAGTGTTTGGTTCATCGTTGCACTTTAGTACGGCATTCCATCCACAGACAGATGGCCAATCGGAGCGTACTATCTAGATATTGGAGGATATGCTTCGGGCATGTGTACTTGATTTGGGAGGTAGTTGGGAAGATCATCTTCCACTTATTGAGTTTGCCTACAACAATAGTTATTAGGCGAGCATTGAGATGGCTCCATTTGAGGCATTGTATGGCAGACCTTGTAGGTCTCCTATTTGTTGGACTGAGGTGGGTGAGACAGCCACCTTAGGACCAGACATTATACTCAAGACTACTAAGAAAATTAAGTTGATCAGACAGAGGTTGCTCACAGGTCAGAGCCGACAGAAAAATTATGCGGATAAACGGTGACGACCGTTATCCTTTGAAGTAGGAGACCAAGTCTTTCTACGGGTTTCTCTACGGAAGGGTTTGATGAGGTTCGGGAAGAGTGAAAATTCATCGCCACGATTCATCGAACCGTTTGAGATCTTGGACCGCGTAGGAGAGGTGGCCTATAGGCTTACATTGCCATCACAGATGGATATAGTCCACAATATTTTTCACGTATCGATACTATGGAAGTACGAGCCGAATACATCTCATATTTTGAGCTAGGTTAATATGGATATTGATGAGAATGTTTCTTACGAGGAGAGACCAGTTCAGATCCTTGATACATGGCAGAAGGTGTTAAGGGACAAGATGATACCATTGGTGAAAGTTCTTTGGAGGCATCACGGAGTTGAGGAGGCTACTTAGGAGCTTGAATAGGAGGTTCGCTCCAAGTATCTAGCATTGTTTTCTCCCCCAGGTATGGTTTGATTTCGGGGACGAAATCCTTTTAAGTTAGGGAAATTGTAATGTCTCGATTTTTTTGGCATTTTTTTTCATTTTTATTTACTTTTGTGAATCGTTTAGCGTGCCATGTGGTCCCAGTTTTAATTTCCCATTACCATGCATTTATTTATATGTGAGTTAATGTATTAAATGTGTATGCATATGTATCATGTGGGTAGAGATAGATATTTTGTGGCAATGGTGTTGTTTTGTTAACTTTGGAGGTCATTTTTGGCATTTGAGCATGGGTGGACTTTTGACCTATTTTAGACCACACATTTTGAGAAGAAATTGGCCAAGCCTAGACCACATTTTTCATTCTTCTCTCCCTCACTTCCGGCTACACTCTCTCTCTCTCTTCTATTTCACTTTCTCTCTCTAAAATCTCAAGCTTTTCTCCAAGATTTAAGCTAGCTAAGGAAGATCTATGTGGGGAGCAAAAGGAAAAGTTGTTCTACTCTTTAAGATCTACATTTTCACTCCGGCTTTACTTCCATTTGGTGAAATTCGAGATTAGGAGCTAGGGGCTTTGGGTTGCATTTTTAAGGTAGGGATGTTTAAAGTACCAAACTTTATCTCTTATTTGAGTTCTTTTCTTGATTTCATGTTTTACTTGCTTTAAATATCAAATTTGTAGTTGAAGTGGTTTTGTTTGTTGAATAGAGAAAGCATGTTTAAATGTGATGTTAATTATATGTATACTTTGATTGCTATGACATTATAAGCATGAAAATATTGATCTCTTTGATACATGATTTCATACATGGCATGAGCATGGTTTGGGAATAGTGGTTGAAATGCTTTTAAAAAGAAAGCGATTTGGAAATAGTTGGGGAAAATGATTATTTTATGAAAGGGACTGGGTTTCGCAAGCCCGAGGCTAATTTGACCTAGAGAGAGCACGTGCCGGTGAGGATGTGTAAATTTGATTGCAAGGCCCCAAATATTTTCCGAAGAGGAACTAGGGATAGCCAATCAATCTCACCTCGGTAAAGTTAATTAGCAGTTTTCGATGTGTGTTGAGTTGGGCCGGGAATTGTGGTTGGGAAAGCATGACATTTCATAGCATGATGGTATTTTTGTGTTAATTGTGGTTTATTGGCATTCTCGTGTATTACCCTGATTTTTTTTAACTATTCTTTATATGTTAACTCAAGGGAGCCCAAAGCTAATGCTTTAGGCATCTCCTATTAAGCCGTCATGCTCACCCCATATTTATCATTTTCAAGACATGGCAAGGATATTATAGACGACGCACCCTCACAAGCTTAGAAGTGTAGAATGAATTTTTGACATCTTTTGTAATAGACTAGCATGGACAATAATTTTGCAATGTAATTATATTCTTTTGTGAGCTTTAAGCGAAACCTTTGTAATTATGGCCATGGAGGCCTCATCATCTTGTAAACACATTCTTTTGCACTTGTATAAATGTTTCAAAGATGTATGAATAATGATATTTGTAAATTTTATGAAACGTTTTATGGTTGAAGATGTTCATAGAACCTTAAATTTTATGTTTAGGTGTTTTGGAGATTGCATTTGATTGGGTGTGGGAAGCAGAAATTTTTGTTAGATTCATTCTGTGGGTATCATCTAACCAGTTAGATAGGAATTCCTAACCAGTTAGATGAATGGGCAGTATGTTGGTTTGATGGATTTTTCCCATCTAACCGGTTATGAGGGTTTTCCCAATCTGTTAAATAGGAATTCGGGTGTTCTACTACCCGAGTAGGAAATTCTTCGTAATCGGTTAGATGTAAGGGGCAGAGAAGGGTTTGGATAATTTTCCTTAAGTAACAAGTTAGATAAGGTTTCCAAACCGGTTAGATCTTCTTTTTACGATTTTCTTTCCGCTAAACCATTTATGTACTCGGTTAGGAGAAATCTCCTAACCGGTTGTATGTGATCTGATGACTTGCAAGCTTACTGAACCATTCATCTACTCGGTTAGGAGAAATCTCTTAACCGGTTAGATGAACTGATATTTTCACAAGGACTTCATATTTTTATATAATTACCTAATGACCCTCAGACCTTAACCAAAGTGCAGAATGACCTAAGAAAATGATAGAATTACCCCTGAAGGGTATGAATGGTGTATTTTGACTGAAAAATGACTACTTTGCCCCTGAGAGTTTTGTATCACTATTGGAATACAGGAAAAGTCTATTTTACCCTTTTGGGTTTAATATTATTATTTAACCATAAAAAAGACCATTATACCCCTATGAACTCTAGGAGCAATAGAATGACATGGTTTGGCTATAAGGCCTCCGGACCTCATTTAATTCATGAAATGACTCTAATGAATGATGGTTTTACCCTTAGTGGACCTTATATCATTAAATTAATGTGAAATGACTATAGTACCCTGTGTTACCTTGGGTCTAGATTATGACCCGGTTAGCGATCCGAATCCCCGAATTTGGGTCGTTACAGCTTTTAAATTTTATCTACATTTTATGGACTATAACGTGATGTAATTAAGGTATGTTCCTTATTTGGATGAGATGGAGGAACTGAATTTTTTATATGTATGTAATCGTTTTGGGAATGTGATATAATATTTGTATTGTGCGCTGAGACATGATAGATTAGTTTAAGGCCCAGTGAGACCATTGTATTTTTTTGTATTTCAACAGGTTGTAGAGGGATTTTTTTGCAGAGGTCATGCCAAAATTTTATACATTTTATTATTATTATTATTATTATTATTATTTTGGTATCATTTTGGGTCGTTACAACTATCACATAAAATATGTAATTTTTTATTTTTTTTATATTTTTAACAATATGTTAAGATACACAAATGTGTAAAATTATTGTGTATTTTGTATAATTTTTTTACACAATTACATCAGCATATTTCTTTTTCTCTCTCTTTTCTCATTCCATTAATGAATCAACGAATTTGTAGAAATTATATTGAGTCTAGGCATGGCATTCATTAATTGTTATTGAGTGATATATTTTTATACAAAAAATATGAAACAGTAGTTAAAGATAAAAATAAATAATCCTAAATTTATGTATACACAATCTCTTCGAGTAAGAATGTAATCTTCTCAGCATCCAACCACCTAAAGCAAGCAAATGTTAGTGGGTCCTACCTTTCAAAAACAACCAAAAAAAAAAAAAAAAATGCTAGTGGGTCCTCATAACCTTCGATACGGAAAGCACCAAACTTTATGGATGGATTGGGAGGTCAATAGGGCAATGCTGACGTATTTATGAAAAATGCTGACGTGGCTATTGAAAAATGCTAATATGACAAATTTGAAGAGTCCATTGGAGATGCCGTAAGAGGATTAAACAACCCAAGAAATTAGCTCTAGAAATTAATACTCTTAAAGCCTAACTAACGATTAGCAAAGTGTTATTCAATGCACTAAAAACAGGTCCAATGGACCAAAATTCGGCGAATAGGGCTTGGTTTGAAGATTGGACCGGTCCAATGGGATAGCCAAAAATTGGGCCCCACCCATTGGATAGCGGAATGGGTTGCGGTATTCCACAACCCTGTTGGTGATTCGCAGGCTTGTCGTGCGGGCCCGCATTCATTTTCTTTTATTCTAGACCAAATCTAACAATTAGCCCAGAACACTGTTATAAAGACATGTTTGCCTGGAAAAAAAAGGAAAAAAATCAGTTTTTTGGCTGATTTTTGTCTTCTTCTTCTTTTGTTTTTGTTTTGTTTTTTTTTTTTTTTTTTCTCAAAATAATTGAACCAAAGGGCCATTAAGGCACTATTTGGCTGACACAAACAATGCCTTAAAGGCTTTTTTGAGCAAAAAAATAGTTTTAAAAAAATAGAGAAAAATGTTTTTTTTAAAAAAAAAATTAGTTTTTAAAATATTCCTATTGACATATAGCCATTTAGGCACTGTTTGGTTGACCCAAACAGTGCCTTAACGGTTATATTGGCACAAAAACCTATTTTTTGAATTTTTTTTTAAAAAATAATTATATACATATTTATTTATTTAAAAAAAAAACCTTTCATTGCTTATTCCAAATGATATTAGAAACCTTTCATTGTTTATTTCAAATATAATTTTTTTATTAAAAAAAATATGTCTTTGTTTGTACTATAAATTAATATAACCGTTAGAAATATAGCTATTAGGAAAAAGTTAAAAAATAAATTTTATTTTTAAATTTTAAAAATATTATAACGGTTATATGCATCATTAGAGTACATCCGATAGCTAAAATTTGGAGATTCTAAAACGCTGACGTGGCTATGGAAAATGTTTATGTGGTTATGGAAAAATGCTGATGTGGCAAATTTGGAGAACCTAAATTCGGAGAGTCCATTGAAGATGTCCTAAAGCCACAAATTGAAAAAAAAAAAAAAAAAAAAAATTTGCTTGACTAAAAAAAATAGAATTTGCC
>JAOTQH010272782.1:0-10612 GCA_025631255.1 Cornus kousa
TATAAAGGAAGAATTTGGTGGTGTTGGTATGCAAGTTGTGTGTTAGTATCTGCTTGGAGGTTATTTTTGAAAACTCAAATACATGTTCTTTAGATGTTTCCTTTTAATATGTGGCTTCATTTATAAACTTGGTCTTTGTTTTTGAGTTTACCTCCTTTCTTGATAATCTTTATTTATCTATAGCTTATCGGATATGCAGGTGCTGATTTATGACTTGCGTTCTTCTTCTCCTATGCGAGTGAAGGATCACATGTGAGTTAACCTCTACAAGCTGGTATTGCATATAACCTCTACAAGCTGGTATTGCATATGGATGATGCAACAAACCATTGAGTTATTTTTTCTTTGCTTATTGGTTGTTGGTTCTTGGAAACTGTGAATGTTTTATAGGTATGGCAGCTCAATATTGAACATTAAGTGGCATCGAACTCTGAACTCTGAGCGACCTAAGTTGATTACTACTGATAGTCATATTGTGAGAATTTGGGATCCTGAGACTGTAAGTGATTCTTTTTAATTCTTTTGAAACGATTATGATAACAAATTAGAGTTTGTAATCTGTTCATAAACCTGAAAATTCCTCAAATCTTTTTAAGACTGCTTGTTTTTTGCATGCGGATAATGTGAGATTGTCTTCAAAATGTTGTTTTTTTCACATGATGACTACGCCATTCATAGCAAAAGGCTATGCACCTTCTAATATTGTATTCATACTCATTTTCTTTAGTTTACTTTGCCTTTGTGTTACCCAACCAATAGGGATTATTGGGTGTCTTTGCACACACACATACATATGAAGAGTCAGCTACATCTTGTGAAGTGTAAGAATTCTTTTCTTACACCCTGCTGATAACTTTTTGTGATGTTGTGGCCCGGATTTTGTTTTGGAACGCAACCCAGTTGACCTGAAGGGTGAGCTTTGTGTGGGGCTAAGGAATTTTTTTGACCCGTTCTTCGCTTGCAGGTCGTGGAGTCGTGGACCCTGTTGAGAACTTTCTTGTAGCCCTGTATACAAGGGTGTTTAGGGTTTGGAGTGGGGGGAGGAGAGACTGAAAATTGCAGAATAGGGAGTGAGAGCGAGAGCTAGGGTTTGGGGGGCTGAAACTTGTAATCTCCTAATTTTTGCATAGTGAAAATTTTCACCGGATCTTCACCGTGGACATAGGAACAATTTGTGCCGAACCACGTAAATCTTTGTGTTCTTTGTGCGGCGTGCGAACTTTTCTGTTGTGATTCTTGTTTTGTTCTTGGTTCACTTTGTTTGTCGTAACACTTTTTGTAGGACTTGTCATTGCCAGGCCAGTGGTGAGATTCCATACTTTTATCCTGCTTGTCACGCACTCCAAATATAAAGTCGACTGCAGTTTGGTCTGTGTCTGATCCAAAACATCACATTCCTCCTAATAAAGTAGTAAAATGGAATTCTAATCTAGAGATGCTAATGCTCCTTGCTTGGTCCTTTCGGACCGGATAAACAATGAGGACAACTAATGTGAGATGCTAATTTTTGGAAGTGGATTTCAAAACTGCCGGTTCTTGTATATACGACACCTTCAGTAATTATTTGGACAATAAATTTATGAATAATGCTACTTTTACTGCTCTCATCATCATTTCCATGTTTTTTCAGCTGATTTGTGTTTCCGGCTAATAATTGTTTGAGATTATTGTTTTTTTAGCCTCTTTGAAGGTTTAAGGCGCTTTGTGGCCTTTGTATCTCCTTGGGTTCCGCTCCCCTTTTTGAGCGTTTTTAATAAATTTTTACTTATCAAAAAAAAAAATAAAATTGGCTGACATAGCATAGGGATATTTGATATATTTTCCCAAAATGGGGGACACAGTGATATATTGATTATATAATTGGGGCAGCGCTGGTCTAGTAAAGAATGTAGAATACTGATTCTGCCTAGAACTCCGGTTAGGTATGCACTTTTCTCACCAAATCTTCCCCTCGTTTAGTCCTTCACCAAACTTGTTCGAGTAGTCAAATAGCCATTCCTGCATTTGAGATGTTCTGCTAACTGCTTCCCTAGCTATGTATTCTAGGATTGCTATATTAAAGGCTTCTATCGAAATGGAATGTTGTGTTGGTACTTCTCTGCTTCTTTAATCGTCTGAGTAGTGAGTAGTTTTGAAGGAAAAACTTGTCATCAATGGTCTGACTTTTGATGATATTCTCTTTTTATGTAATTGGCTTCTGTCTTTGAATTCCTTTCACAGGAAACTATCAGAAATGCACAATGATAGGGGTGGTCTTATTTGTAATTTGAATGCATTGGTTTTGGAAAATGTTTCATCCCCACCATGTTCTTCCTTGATAAATTCTTAATTAAATAAAATAAAAGTGACTTGGATTTTCACCGGCTATCATGGTATCAATTTTAAGACAATTACATTAAGTTTTGATGAAGTTGCGTTAACTGTGATTTTTAAGTGTACGAAGGGCAGTTTACATTTGGTATTATGATGCTCCTGTGTTCGTTCATCTGTCAAGTGTTCTTTCTCCTTTTCTATCGTAGAATTAATTATTTAGTGAGGATAAAAGTTCTTTTGGTCCTTGCTGTCATGCAAACTTTTATTTACTTTTTAATATCTGAGATATGGCACATTTTTGTATACTTATGCTTTTGCTGGTAGAATTAGGATTTGTGTTCCTCTGAGTAAGCTGTTATGGAACCTCCTAGTGCTGCTCAGAAACATAGTTACAATAACATTCAAAATTCATTGATTTGACCAAAAAGACCAACAAACTTGCCATGATACGACACTGTTAGTCATGTAAAGAAAAATATCCATCTTTGCATAAGGGATCTATGTTCTACTTAATTTGATCCTATGATATGGTTAATGGTGAAAAAAATTGGTGTTTTTTGTTGGGAATATAAAAATTACTTTCTTAAAATTTCCCTGTCATTGCCAACGCTGATGGTGATATATATATATATTTTTAATGTTATTTTGTTTTTCTTCTTGTGTATAATGTTGCTATTTGTTTCATTCTAGGAGCTCAATCGAGACGAACCAGCTGGTTTGGGTGGGCCTAACTCTGAGCCCTATATTCTTGACTCTAGAGGCGCTCTTGTGGAACGACGAGCTGTGGTTTCTAGGGAACGACTCATCCTTGGTCATTGCCTTGTCCTTTCTGTTCTGGTTGTGCGGACAAGTAAGCTACAAATGGCCATTGTGTCCAGTTGGTTTTTCACAGTTGCTTTCATCTTGAAGGCCTATCGTGCCCTACTTTTTGAGGTTTTCATGCAAAATAGATTGGTTTTCTATAGGAATATTTGTAATTTTAAAATTTAAGCCTGAATACTTTTCATCTTTTGATTTGGTAAGAAGCACAGACACTTCTATCGGGGAGCTGTTTTTGGATTGGATCATGTCGGACATTGATGCTTCTTGGACTTTCAAACATTTGTCTGACACATTTTTCGATGCATCTAAAGTTTAAAAATAAGTTTTTATTTTTGTTTTTAATTTTAGGCACATGGCCTATGCTTATCAGATACCTTGCGAACATGTGACCAATGAACTTTATACAATGGATAAGACTTAGCATGAATTGAAGAGTTGTTGTAATAAAGAATAAAATTATAGGTTTATATTAAATTTATATTAAAAGTGCGATCGTATTAGAAACAAAATATGTAAAATTAATTTTATTGAAGGGGAGTGGGGATGAGAGTAAGAAAGGACAGAGAAGTCATCAATTGTGTGTAGACATACCTACACATAACTATGTACGACACATACACAAACAGATCTATTTGATGTCGTTATAACTTTCTCTACATGAGAAGTGTGAGTATGATTGTATGATGAATCATAAATTTCATCTTGTCATATAGTATTAAATTTAGTTGTCATGAAGTAACGCTTGCATAAATAATATATATTTTTTATATAATAGTTATGTAAATTATTAAAGTTTCCTCTTTTGCTCATCTCCTACTTTTTAAGACTGTATATGTTGGCGTGTCCGTATCCTATATCAATTTCCATGCTTCTCAGGTGATTTATAACTTAATGCGAGTTCCATTTTTTTTTTCTTGGGAGATATTTTTTTCCTGAGTTGCTGCAAGTTATTAGTTTCTTTTTTGCTTGATTATATAAGGAAGACAGCCTTGTTAAAATCTAGTGTTCGCATAGGCTCTGCATCCTAATGTTCTTTAGATGGAAGTCTTATCATATGTGTGCTATCCAGAGTGTAGCTATGACAAACTTGAAGTTTCTGCATAATTATCATCATTTTCACTGTGGTATCTCAACCCCACAAAGGCTTCATCCCAATTATAGGGCTCTGCCATACAATGTGCTATTGGCACAGTCGTTACTAACTTGAATATCCACTGTTTTGAGTGGTGGGCCATTTTGGATGGTTTTTGGTCACACTTACTCTGAGCTGTTGTACATAATTGTGGTGATGATGACGACCATCACCACAATCAGCATTGTTGTTGTGATCATCTAACTTCGCAAAGGTTGACCCCAGCCATTGGGCTTCGATACACAAATGTTTTCCTTGATCAGCCAAATTTATAGCTATCTCCTTTGTTGAATCCTTGTCATGATCATTCCCACCCTATTTGGTGTTTTTAACAAGACCTCAAACAACTCATTACTGGTGCATTCATGTCTCTGGTGCACGTGGTGAAACCTTCATGTATGACCTTCACTTGCTTGGTGCCTCCTCTGATTTCTCGGCATTGATTTTTGTTGACTACCATCTACTCTAAAAGCTTAAGTTATTAGAGAGGGTGTAACTTTAATATTTAAATCCTCTAACATGCCCCCTCACGTGTGGCCTTCTTTTTGGTCCAACACGTGTTTAAATTTTAATTATTAGGGTGACGGTGAGGTTCGAATCACATGACCTTCCCTGCTTTGATACCACGTTGACCACCATCTACTCTAAAAGCTTAAGCTTTTAAAGATGGTGTAACTTAAATATTTAAATCCTTCAACACCCCCTCACGTATGTCCTTCTTTGGTCCAACACTTGTTTCAATTTTAATTACGAGGGCGACTGTGAGGTTTGAACTCAGGACCTTGTCTGCTCTGATACCATGTTAACAACTGTCTACTTTAAAAGTTTAAGGTATTAGAGAGGGTATAACTTTAATATTTAAATCCTCTAACAAGCCCCTCACGTGATACCATGTTAACAACCAACTTCTCTAACAGCTTAAGCTATTACAGAGGGCATAAATTTAATATTTAAATCTTTCAACACTCCACCTCACGTGTGATCTTCTTTATGGTCCAACACGTGTTCCAATTTTAATTATCAGGCTGACAGTGAGGTTTGAACACAAGACCTACCCTGCTTTGATACCAGAGGGTGTAAGTTAAATATTTAAATCCTCCAACACATCCCCTCGCATGTTGTTTCAATTTTAAATCAGGGTGACAATGAAGTTTGAACACATAACCTATCTTGCTCCGATACCATGTTGATAACCATCAACTCTAAAAGCTTAAGCTATTAGAGATGGTGTAACTTTAATATTTAAATCCTCTTTACATTTAATCATTTCCTACTGTTTCCATATTTAAGACGTATGTAAATATTTTAAAAGTTACCAATTTGTTGAAGGTGTCAGCAAGCTTATTGGTACATTATCTATGTACGTTAATGAGAGGCTTGGGGTCAAATCCTGACTGCCTTGTTCTTTTTCCTTTTTGAGGTGTTGTAACATCCTATTTCATAGCTCAGTATTTCCTTCTGAAGTTCTGACCACAAAAAGATTTTACTAATCTCTTTTGCATTTTTGCACATAATTTAACAAGCGGAATGTACATGTAATGCACGAGTTTTTTTTTAATTCTTTTCCTCCGAGAATTTCACTTTCTAACGGTGCCATTTCTTTTGGCTTTTGCAGGTCCAAAAGATGTAAAGGATGTGTTTTCCACTTTTAAAAGTAGCGCAGCTGAACTAAATAGTAGTGCTGATGTCCTAAAGCATCAGGTCTTACTATATTGTCCATCTTGGCTGAATCATAAGTGCTGCTTTCTTATGTGGGTTTAAAGCACTATAATTGTATGTTATGGGGATCATTAACTAATTTGTGATGTTATGTGTTGCACTATCTGTGTTTTTATATGTATTTTTCTAAACATAGAATAGAATAGAAGCGTTCAAGACAGTGTATATACACATAATGGGGTACCTAAAATTTTAACTTGATTTGGTGGAAATTCTTTAAGCAACATACCATTACTGGATTGGTAGTTGAAATATATAGCATAACACTTACCAATATATATATATACCATAACATGTCAAAATTTGAAAAAAATTGACTAGTGTAGGTATGCAAGAATGTATACATACTTTAAAACAAATTTTGAAATACATTTTACTCAAATCAACTTAATAAAGCTTTATCCTAACTATTTGAAGTCTGTTACTAATCCTGTTTCACCCTTTATTCTTATTTTTATCTAAGGTCATAACTTCAATTTAGCTTTATGCTATCATACACACACACACACATATATTTTATTAACCGAATTAATTTGGTTTTCCATTTCCAGTAGCTTTATTCTCAATGTGGATCATGTTACTATTCCTTAATGACAACATGCAAATAAACTGTCGTATTAGGCTCTCATTCATTTCATCTCTAATCTTATTTTATACTTAATCTGTTAAAAAGTCTCAATCATTAAATTAGAATAAATACATAGTATGCGTATCTTAGTACTGTTTTTTGTTTTTTTTTTTTTTGGGTTCGAAACTTTGGTTTGCCAATTTAACGCCATATTTTACTTGTGGTTTGGACTTCCTTGTTCCACCACCAAGTTTCCTTAGATAAGCTGCTTCTTTTAATTCTCGAAGGCCTATTTTGATATTCTTTTTATAAAGCTGTCCACCCTATCATATATTATTTTTGTCTTCTAAATTATATGTCGGTTCTTTTAGCATCTTGCTCTCAAATAGTTCTATTTTCTTTATTTTTTAAATTTCACTACTTAGTTCTTTATTTTCTAATCACTTCTCTCCTTATTGATTCCAATAGTTTATTCATCTAAAACCGTCAATTATAGTGCATGGTCAAGTTTTGTTCCGGAATAACCTAAAATTTGCGTGGTGTTGATATACTCATCTAGTTAGAAAAAAAAAGTGACTCCTATTTTATCCACTTTTTTTTTTTTTTTTTTTTTTTTTTAAATTATTTATTTTATTTTATTTTATTTTATTTTTTATCTACTATTTACTTGTTTACATTTTTTTTTGGTCTGTGCAGATCACATATAGCCTTCTTTTTTCTCTTGTAATCACTTTCATATCAGATGCTTTGAGCGCAGTACCTGGTAAAGCATCTGTCCTGTCACATGATGCTTCTTTTAGGCATGAATTTCAGGAAATTGTAAGTTGAATAATGATCAACGTCCTCTTAATGTAGTTATACTTCCCCCACCCCCTCCATCCCAAAAATAAGTGTCTCTCTTGGAGATTTGCAACTTCTTAAGGGGACATGCCTGTCAAATCTTGAGGATAATTTAGGAAAGTTAGATTTTTTTTTGGGACACTTATTTTCAGACATCTCAAAAAGGAAGGGAACACATGTTTTGGGACGGAGGGAGTATAATTTTTGCCATTATCAGAAAGTTGTTGATGATCATGCTTCCTTTAGGTGATAGCTGCCGGAAATGACCCAGTTGTTGAGGGCTTTGTTGATTGTGTTAGACTTGCATGGGCCGTACATTTGCTTTTAATACAAGATGGTGTTGATTCAAGGGAGACAGTTTCGAGTGCTTCATCTAATGATATGCGAAATATTTCTTCATGCTTGGAAGTTATTTTCTCGAACAATGTTTTCCAGTTTTTGCTGGATAAGGTTCTCCGGACAGTAGCCTATCAGGTTTGTCTTTGATTAAATGTTGTAAAAAATTTGTAATTGTTTCTATTATGGTTACATGCAAATTCCAATTAGTGCATAATCCATATGTTCTGTTAATGTGTTGACTTGTATACATAATTGTGTAAGTTGACTATCAATCTTTGGTTACCTTGAAATATTTGCTAACTACTGTCTGTCCTTCCAACCAACAGATTAGGATAGTTATGTTTAAATAATTTGTTTATTTATTTTTGCCCTTCTCACTTTTTAAGTTTCTTTAATTATTTTCTTTGACTCTCCTACTCTTGAGGTTAAGGATTAGATTTTGTGGTCATTTACATCAGCTTTATCATGTTATGTATTTGTGTAAATTACATTCACACCCCTTGACGTTAGGTCTAATTACACATGGTGGTCGAAATAGGCCTTTATTACATTGAGAACCCTTATGGCCATTAAGTGGTTACCGACGTCAAAAATGTGAATGAAATGTCAGTTGTACCCCTGATTTTTATAAGATTGAAATTAAAAAAATGTCTTTTAAAAAAAATTATGACAGTATCCTTCCATTTCCTCTCTCCCTCTTTCTCTCTTTCCGTTCATCACAGCCCATCCCCAATCACAAAATTCAGCAGTATTCTGTTCATCACTGTTGCAAACAAAAACCCAATCACAATATCCTCCACCCTCGCAACACAAAATACCCAGCCATCACCAGTGCCTCCGTTCCCGAGCTTGTGGTCACTGCAGGAGAATCTTCAGCTGTCGTTCTTCTAGGCGGTGGCAGTGCCGCCAATGCAGGGCGGTGTGTTTGGAGAAGGAATTGGCAGATTATTTTATGACAAATTGAAATAGCTTGCGCTGTGCAATGCTTTAGACTTTTTGTACGTTTTAAATGTTACATCATTTTCATTTGTATGTAATTTGTGATTAGGGCTTGTTGGATTTGTTCATTGACTCAATTTTTTGTTGTGCTTCTGCTATATGGGTGGTTTTGGGACTGTGGGGAGCTGGCTGCCGCCACCTGAGAATCCAAAAGTGGATGGCAGAAGGATGGCTGCGGGACCCACCGAGCTTGATTGCATGGGAATTTCTAAGATTTAATTTTCGTTCTTATCTGATTAGCTTGGAATTAATTTGGTTTTTCTTCTTTGTGGATTATCTTGATCAAAATCTAGTTTAAATTGGCCACCTTTAGAGTCACAAAAAGCTTTTCTTCTTTGCTTTCTTTCTTTCTTTCTTATTTTATTTTATTTTATTTTATTTTTCTTTATTTATTTATTTTCCTTATTTATTTATTTTTCTTTTAATGAAAATTCTTGTGTAGGTAAAACTTTACCTGTTAGAAAGAAAATTTTACTGGAAATTGCAATGGAGATGGGAGATTTATTCTAGAAACCACATATATGATGGTTTGGGCTTACAGTAGTTCAGGACTTGATAAATATATTTCTAGATTTGCTGAGTCTCACTCAGTGCTCCTTTGTGAACGACACTTTCGCAGACATTGTTTTGCATCAGTGTGGGGCATTTAAAGCTTCGAATAGAATGTTATGGTCATCTATGCTAATCTCTTTCAATAGTCATGGTGGTTTTGGTAGGAAGATGTTTCTAGATTTCATGTGGTAGAATGTTATGGTCATCTATACAATGGAATTTTTGTAATTTTATATTACTTTATAGGGCCATTGATGTCTTCTGGACAAGGAAAGGGCTGTTTGGTCATTTTTTCAATTTTTTTAACAGTTCTATCTGCACTTTGACGGTAAGCAGTCATTGAGCATACGCGCCAATCCTGAGGGGTACACGGTGATATTAGGCCCATTTTCTACCACCATGTGTAATTAGGTCCAACCTCAAGGGGTGTAAGTGTAATTTAGCCTATGTATTTTGAAAAGAACAAACTCTTGGGTAATTTCATTCTCTCTTCTTAACAATGGATAGCAAGGAAAAAGTTAGAGATAAGTATATTTCTCTTGGTGGAGGATTTGTATTATGCAATTAAGAACAAGAAGATTATGTAGAAAGGGAGCCAATAAAGGATCCATGGATGCTGGGGAGGCATTTATGCTCCAACAGGGAGATTTGCTTTTGGGTGGAGGCCACTTTGCAACCAAGTTTTAATAATATGTATATTTTTAATTACATAAAGCAATGTCAATGGAAAATACCTACCAAAATTTGATGAGATCATCCTAGAGGTGATGTGATGGAGGCCACTTGGCATTGGCGTGAAGGTTTGTTGACCAGGACTTTTGTGATTTTTAAGAGTGGATGGCACTTTTGTAAGGAATCAGCTACTGTTATTTTAACTAATTAGAGTTATTAAGGGATCTTTTGGAAAATTCTAGTGGATTTTAGTATTAATTTAAATCAGTGAGACAAAGAATATATATATTAGTTAGTTTGGTTTTTCTTTGCATTCTATGAAACTGAATTTATTTTGTTATTTTCACTAATTTGTTAGTCAGATTTGTTGAAGTTGAATTATCCTATGGGTATTTTGGTTCTCCGCATGTAGAACTGACCCTTGTTTTATCTATATTCATCACCTCCACTGCATTTGGAGCAGGTGCTTATCTCTTTTTTGATAGATTTCAGATGTGTTTCAGTTTATGCCAAGAGCCATAGGGGAACCATATGTTTTCAGAAAGTGTTCCTTTTCAATACCGAACTTACTTGTTGATTGAACGGCTGTTTTATGTATACGAGCAACGAAAGGATTCAGTAAATGTATTGAAATGTTCTGAACCTCCGTTATTGAC
>JAOTQH010272803.1:0-10611 GCA_025631255.1 Cornus kousa
TCTGGACTGTACTTGAATTCATAAAAACTGTGAGATGATTTTGATATAAATATATCTCTGTGACTATGTTTTTGAACTGAAATGGGGCTGTGAAATTTAAAATGAAATGATGTATATATCTTGTTGCCATGTTAAAAATTCTATGAAGCTTGAGACTATGTTTTGATATATACCCATACATTATTTTGTGTTGAATGATCATTGGGGCTGAGATTTTGAAACTGCTTGATATACATATGTCCATTTATGTGTTTACAAAGCTTTTAGAAAATTGTGAATGGGCTACAGTAGTTTGAATTTTCTGGTTAGAGCTACAATTGTGACTGAGATGGGTTATCTTGATTTTTATGTTAAAACTCATGTATAAGAGAATTGATGAAGCTTTATATTTCAATTCGTCAATGACTCATCCCTAATCTATACAATCATTGAACGCTACCAGGCAGAGTATTTGTTTTTTTGTCAGGTGTAGCTCCTTCCATATTCTGTTCATCTGCTTAAGTTCGGATTTTTTTATTAATTATGTATCACAACTTCCTAAATAAGATTTCTCACTATTGTTGGTGAAAGCTGCCAACTTTAAAGATATATATATTTCAAGAATTGTAAACCTTCAGAGAGTAAATAGGAATTGAAGTGCAGCATTGTTCTTCTCAAAAGCATTAATAGTTTAATTTTCATTCATTTTATAATTTATGAATTGTGATCAGTCTTTTGCATCATAGAAATCAAATTCTACTCTATTTTTCTTTTATAATTTTTTCTTATGTACATGGATGTGTATGATTAAATGCCTTCCGTGGTTTCTTAATTTCCAGTTGAGCAACTTGATTTGCAGCTCTGTTTCATCAATTTTCAGAGTGGCAGGAAGGCTATTTTGATTCTTGACATGTCGTGTCGTTGAAACTTGCAAGCGTCTTCTAAAATTCGTTGCTTCGATTTGAAAGACGTGTTTGTTGAAGCACTTTCAATTGCATGGCCTATCAAGTACATCAAAATTTGTAAGTTATATGGTCTTTATGTTCGATAAAATTCTTTTATGATTGCACATTTTTAATGCTTTTTATACTCATACTTAGGGGGGTCACGTGCCTTTAAGTGACCAATTTTGCGGTGTATCTTGAACTTTATTACCTTATTGGTACATCGGCCCATGTGGAGGCCATTAAATTTTAATTCTTGTTTTAAAATGTTGGAAGCATGGGAGTATGGGATCATCGTATGTGGAGGTTTTGATTGATTGTTGTGAAGAAGAAGTTGTTGATATGTTGTTTATACCTTTACTTAAATTGGAGAACAATATTTATAGGTAAATTGGAGAATGAATTCTCCATATTCTAATTATTTATGACCCTAAATAAAAACAACCAAGAATAAAACACAATTTATTTATTTCTTAAGCGAAGCCCAAGGAGTTGGCTCGTAGTTAAGTCCCTTGGTCCTGGTGCCTCAGGAAGCATTAGGTCTAAGGTTCGACTCTTCTTAGGTTCATACAATTCCTTGGAGGGAGTGTGTGCGAGTACCAACTAGGAAATATATATATAGAAGTTGTACCAAGTATATCATTTTATCATAAATGTATTTTGAGTTTCACAGACTTTTAAAGTCAAATGAAGGCTCATTCACAATAGTCACACAAGAATAAAAGCAGAGTCATAGCTTTGGAGTGAAATACTATGGTACAGAAGACAATTAAGACCGACTTAAAGGAAGAAAGAATAAAAAAGAGACAGGGTAAAGAAGAAGATTCCCGCAACTACCATTTCTTGATGTCTTTATTTAACTTATTAGGAAGTTTTTGATCATAAAAAGATGATAACAACGATAACCTTTCTGATAATATGGTCATAGTGAAGCTATGTCAAGAATAACATATAAACACTATGCTACAGGAAAATAAAACGTTGCACTTAAATTGTATGCACCGAACAAAATTTGGTGGATTAAATATAAGCAATATACTAACCAATTCCATCCAGGCGATATTAGAGTCATAGTAGTCATTTGAAAGAAATGCATCAGCCTTGCTATGTAATAACCTCTTCAAACTACACAACGCAAGAATTATTCCTTCAGAAGCTCAATACTTCCAGTTATCCATGATTTCTAACAAATGGGCTAAGAACAATAGTAAAGCAATGAGCATTAGACCTAGGTGAGCTGGTCAAGTCTCTTACTTTATGCAGTAATTCAGCAGCTTTGGCAAGGAAAGGCTTATAATCCTGAGAGTAAGGAACACTCTATAAATCATGAGCAGACCCCGCCAAAAGATTAGTGCAACCTACTATATTCTTGGAAAGTGATGTGCCCAAATTGAATTCACTACACCTTTTGATAACAGTGAAAAAGTCTGTTGCATCATTTTTCTCATCCTCCTTAAGAGTATCCTTCCATAACTTAAATTCCTATAACAAGAAAGAGACTAGTCAGTTTTCAGGCTGGAAATGAAAGTAAATGAAATTTAAATGACAGCCAATGTTGCAAATTCTGAGGTAGGGTCATAAAACTAGATTAAGGGGATGCTTTGTAGAACAATATATTTTGAAGCATTGAATGGAACATCCCACCCATCCCATATACCATTTTGTCCATATATGGAGGATAGAAATTTGCACCAGGTGGTTTCAACATGGGAAAAACAGCCCTATATTCAAGCCCCTTCCACCCTTTTGATGGCTTTGTAGCTTCGGGAAGCAACTTAATGGCTGAGTCTACAGTTGTCAAAAATGCCCCATCTTCATCAAAGCCAGACCTGTTAAGAAATAAATGAACTTTAATACACTATACATTCTTTTACAAACATATAGATAAAAGAAAAAACTTCACTAGATAGCGATTCAGAATCTTAATAATAGAAAGACTTGGAGCATGGCTTACAAAACTTCTCGGATAAGATCAGTAGCATTTAGTTTAATTCCTTATATAATATTAACTACAAAAAGATCTCTAGATAACGAGAAAAAAAAAACTGCATATTCAACAGTCTATAATATATGCCTTCAAAAGTTGTAATACGGGCGAGGTGGTGCATGTAATGTTTGTGAGCATTTTAATAAGATACTACAAAATCAGAATGTAGTCTGAAGTCCTAATTCCAAATGCCTAATGCCTAATGCCTAATGCCTAATGCCATAGCAGAAATTTTGTAGATCTCAAAGCAATATATTCAGGCCTTGACCTCTTGGTTCATTGTTCTGGCACTGTCTGGTCAGACCAAGACCAAGCTTAGGTTTGATGCAGACATAAATGGTTGAGATAATTGTTGCTTTGATCCCTATTGTTATGCCGTTATCCTCTATAGTATGGAACATAACAGTCTCAAACAAATTTTATCTCGTGTTTTATTTTTTTTCTAGACTCAAAATTGGTCACATACCTTTGAGCACCCTAAAGACTTCAAATGGAGATAGACTACAGGAACAGTTTCATTCTCTAAACAAGCGGGTTTTGGGTTATTGTTTTAGCACTCTAATTCTCTTATTAGCTTTAATACTCTTCCTTCCTCCCCCTGCTCTATCAAACCTGTTGAGGGGAATGTTTAATAAATCATTAAAGACGAACTAAAGGTATGTCTCTAATCAGCCAAGGCCAAGAGCAAGCAGGAGTAGTCCTATCTGCCTAAAAGGATACGGTAAAGACAACGTGAGTTGGTAGGAGATCAATAGATACAAAAGACCAAAAGGAGCAGAAGGCACTCAATTATTGATCTGAAATCAAGGAGTTTTATAGTTTCTTGAAGAGAGCTCGAAATTAAAATCTAGTTTGGCATCAGTTGCAGAGATAAAGAAACCAATCTCAATTTTACTTTGGGGATCATTAGTTTTTCAAGCCAAACCTAACAACCAACTAGCCAAATCATTATAATATGAATATAATAATGTGTATAATGATAAAAATGCCCTTATAAAGGCTGTAGGCCAATTGAGTATGTTGTCACAGAATTCTTTATCTTATAAGGGCTGCAATGACTTCCTTGAAACTCCAGTGAGTAATGAGGTTATATCAGTTTGCATTTAGCCCATGCCAATAACCCATGATCAACTTGCATTTAGCCATTTAAACATGCATTTTGTCATTAAAAGAGTAAACCTCAAGATAAGCATATTAGGGACCAACAGAGTAGAACGATCACCCTAGATTCCCATAATCGTCACACTTAAGGTTTGTTGGAAAATTCCTGTAAAAGATGTTCTCTACTTAATTGAAGCACTCATAGCTATAAGATTTGGAGTCTTATTTAAAAACTTGAGAACTTTGCTTAGGGAAAAGAAATAAATAAAAACATACAAACTTTGACTAATTAAACTATGAACAAAGGTTCATTACATTAATTTGGACCAAAATATGACCCATAAATCCTACTGCAGCCCAAAAATGAAAAATCTAAAAAATTATTAAAATAAAATATAAAAACATATATAAATTAAACTAGCAACAAACTGAGATTGTATGTATGTATGTATATATATATATATATAAGACTTGACTTGTATACAAAGTTTCAGATTTGTTCATAATCGTTGCACCCAAAACCTACAATGTTTCAGATTTGTTTCAGTATGTTTCAGATTTGATCATAATCATGAGATAAAGAGACTACATATTATGATATTGTATTGTTCATGAATATAAAGAAAATATGATATTGTCTGTTCTCATACATCCTTGCAAAAATCTAGTATTCAATTAAGGAAAATTATCTGCTTAAAATATTTTTGGCAGATCTAAGGAAAAAATTATTAGCAAAATGTTTGTGTTTGAATCATAAATGATAATCTTATTATTTCTCTTTTTTATTAGCATTCTGAATTTGAGACTTGTGTGATGCAGCTACTTTCTTGGATTTTGTAGCTACTTCCTTGGATTTTGTATAGTGAGGTGGTTTTTTGACAAGTGCAAACTGAAACTCAAGTGCTAGAAGGTTTATCAAATTTTTAACAGAAGTGTCAAGAAATTGATAATTTTCTTCACAAATGGATGTACTTTGAATTATAGTGGATGATTAATTGGAATTAATTATGGGTGTTTTATTTATAAAAAAATATGTATATATTTTATTTACGGGGAGCTTGAAATCCCGTAAATAAGTGAAAATCCTCCTTAAATAACTTTTCTACGGCAGATGGGAAGTGCCGAGAATGGTTTATATTATTTACGGGTACCTAAAATTTGCCGTAGAAAAGTTTTCTACGGCATCCTTTAATACCTCGTGAAATTATTTACGAGTAGTTACACTTCGCCGTAGAAAAGCCGTATGAGTTTTCTACGGGTAGTTACAATTTGCCGTAGAAGAGTTTTTTCTACGGCAGGAAATTGTGCGTCGTGAGTTTTCTACGGGTAGTTACAATTCGTCGTAGAAAAGTTTTCTACGACAGGAAATGCTGCCTCGTGAGTTTTCTACGGCATGCCTCGGCACCTCGTAAATTAATTATTAACGGGAAAATATCTATGTTGTAAATAAATTTAATATATATAAACAAAATTATTTTCTACGGTGAATCTATTATTTTTTTACGAGATAAATTTTTTGCCGTAAAAAAAATTGAGTATTTACGGAACCCTCATACACGAGTGCCTAGAATGCGCCGTGAATAAGTTTCCACGGTGTTTTTGGCCCCTCGTAGAAGCCCTTTTTTTCTTGTAGTGACACCTTACCTCCAAACTTAAACCGTACATTGTCCTCAATGTGCAATGAGAACAATTGAAAGAAATGGAAAAAGTATATCGTGGTTGGAAAGACATGAAGCCCGGTAGTGATCCAATTCGAAAGAAGTCTCCCCCAAACTTGGAATCAACAACCAACTTGAATAAGCACACTAGCAAACACACATCAAATATCAAATGGGATAAGAAGAATCAAATCATGCATTCTAAAGAAATATAACACAAGATGAAAGAGAGATGTGAGATCAAACCCTAACTAAAGCATGAAAATATGCATAACTACACATAAGGGCACAATGGTGACAAGTTTTATATTTTTCTCTTTTTTTTTTGTTGTTTTTTGAAAGTATGTTCAATTGAACAAAATGTAAGAAAAATAAAGAAATAAAAATGAAAATAAACATGTATGATACAAGGGATAAAAGACATAATGTGTCATATAGATGCTAAGTTTAACGTCTCTAGCTAGACGGAATGCTGCATTAATATATGTGTGTGTGTATATATATATATATATATATGAATAAAAAATAAGATTTTGGATCGATCGAACAAAGATTGATCTGGACTCGATCGGTCCAAAGTCTGAAAAACCTACATATACCTTCGATCGATACAAAGAAAGGCAAATTTTCAGAACTTCAAAAATATTATGGAACTGAGATCGATCCAAGAGAAAGTTGGATCGATCTTGGAGTTTTCAGATTGATTTAAAATGAAGCTCGCATAATACACAGAGAGGTGAAATATACAAGAAATCTTCGTACAATATAACAGAGAGGTGCTTGATGCAAGAATATAAGTTCGATCGATCAAACTTCTATTGAGATTGATCGAATAGGCAACAATTATTCATTTTGCATTACTAGACATCTTCATAGATAGAATCTACCAAGAGGGCAGCTTCCTTACGTCTTTAAAAAACTTGCCCCTCAATGTAGGGTTTCAACCTCTGTCTATTCACTTTGAATGTGTTTCCATTTTTTAAACTTTAAACTTCAACTGCCCCATGAGGTGCAACAGAGACGATCTCGTATGGACCTTACCATTTGGTTCTCAATTTCCCCGGAAAGAGTTTTAATCTAGAGTTGAAGAACCGCACTTTTTGACCGAGTTCAAAAGATTTCTTCACAATATGCTCATCATGAAAAGATTTAGTTCTTTCTTTGTAGAGTTTGGCATTATTATAAGCATTGTGTCTCAACTCTTCCAATTCACTCAATTGGAGTAACCGATTCTCTCTGGCTTTATCAAGGTTAAGATTGAGCTTTTTAACCGCCCACAAAGCTTTATGTTCTAGCTCAATCGGAAGATGGCAAGGCTTTCCATATACAAGTCTATAAGGAGACATGCCAATGGGAGTCTTATATGTCATCTGGTAAGCCCACAAAGCATCATTCAATTTGCGTGACCAATCTTTCCGGGTGGTGTTAACTGTTTTCTCAAGAATATGTTTAATCTCCCGGTTTGACACTTCTACTTGCCCATTTGTTTGAGGGTGGTAGGGGGTAACCACTTTATGAGTAATGGAGTACTTAAGAAATAAGTGCCTCAAGAATTGATTACAAAAATATTTTCCTCTATCACTTATCATAGCTCTTGGCATACCAAAACGAGCAAAGATATTGGATTTAATGAATTGAATAACCACAGAATTGTCATTTGTTTTAATAGCACAAGCCTCCACCCACTTGGAAACATAATCAATGGCAAGTATAATATATTAAAAATCATAGGACATAGGAAATGGACCTATAAAATCAATACCCCATATGTCAAAGATCTCTACAACAAGAATATTTGTTAAGGGCATCATGTCTCTTCTCGACATTGATCCCATCTTTTGACATCTTTTATAGGACTTGCAAAAATTGTAAGCATCTCTATGGATGGTGG
Organism: Cornus kousa; assembly: GCA_025631255.1. Taxonomy (NCBI): domain Eukaryota; kingdom Viridiplantae; phylum Streptophyta; class Magnoliopsida; order Cornales; family Cornaceae; genus Cornus; species Cornus kousa. The sequence continues at coordinate 7,561 of JAOTQH010272803.1, forward strand.
GCCAAAAGAGCCACTTTGAAAAACCTTCAAGGCGGTCTTCTTTGCATTGAAATGCCCACCACATGCAAGGATATGACAGAACACAAGAACACTTGGAATTTTACTTTTCGGAATGCATCTTCTCATAATTTGATCTAGGCAATATCGATACAAGACAGGATCTTCCCAATAGTAATTCCGGATATTGGCAAACAAACGGTTCTTTTCGTTTCTTGACCAATCAGTTGGTAGCTTGCTAAATGCCAAATAATTTACAATGTTGGCAAACCAAGGCATTTGTCCATTAGAGATTTGGAAAACCTGTTCATCTGGAAAGGAATCATGAATTGGTGGGCTAGGGAAAGGTTTTATCAATAATCTTGAGAGATGATCGGCAACCACATTTTCGGTGCCTTTTTTGTCATTGATTTCAAAATTGAATTCCTGAAGGAGCAAAATCCATCTTATCAAATGGGGCTTTGTTTTTTTCTTTGTCAAAAGATGTCTCAAAGCAACGTGATCAGAATAGACAATAACTTTAGACCCCAAGAGATAGGATCAAAATTTATCAAGAACATACATTACAACAAGTAATTCCTTCTCGGTAGTGGAATAATTTAATTGATCTCCCGAGAAAGTCTTGCTTGCATAGTATATGGCACATGGAAGTTTTCCTACTCTTTGCCCCAAAATTGCCATGGCATAATCAGAAGCATTACACATGATTTCAAACGGTAATAACCAACTGAGAGGTTGCATAATGGGGGAAAATGACTATAAATCATGCAGTTTATGAAAAGCATCAAGGCATACTTGATCAAAGACAAAAGGAGTTTCCTTGGCGAGCAGATTACACAAGGGTCTAGCAATTTTGCTAAAATCTTTGATGAAATGATGATAGAAGCTGGCATAACTTAAAAAGGAGCGAACCTGTCTTACCGTAGAAGGTGGAGGCAATTCAAAGATGAGCTTAACTTTTGCTTTATCAACCTCAATTCCTCTTTTTGAGATGACATGACCCAAAACAATACATTCTTGAATCATGATATGGCTCTTTTCCCAAATAAGAACAAAGTTTGTTTCACGACATCTTTTAAGCACCAAATTTAGATTTTTGAGGCATGCATCAAATGAAGACCCAAAGACAGAAAAATCATCTATAAAGATCTCTAGGTACTCTTCCACCATGTCCGAAAAAATTGACATCATACACCTTTGAAATGTGGCTGGAGCATTGCATAAACCAAAAAAGCATCTGTCTAGAAGCAAATGTGCCAAAGAGACAAGTAAAGGTGGTATTTTCTTGGTCTAAGGGATCAAGGGCTACTTGATTGTTACCCGAATAGCCATCAAGAAAGCAGTAATATTGTTGTCTGGCCAATCTCTTTAGAATTTGATCAATGAATGGCAAAGGAAAGTGATTCTTTTCTAGTGGCGGCATTTAATTTGCATTTTTCAATGCATACACGCCATGAATTGGTGGTATGCTTAGCAATTTCCTCACTTTTTGCATTTTTAACCACTGTAATCCCCGATTTCTTGGGAACTACTTGATTTGGACTCACCCATTTAGTATCAGAGATTGGGTAAATGATTCCGGCATCTAAAAGCTTGGCAACTTTTTTCTGGACTACTTCTTTCATATTTGGATTTAGTCTCCTTTGGGCACCTCTAAAAGGTTTTGCATCCTTTTTCATAAGTATTCAATGCATGCAAATTGAAGGGTCAATTCCGTTTAGATCCACCACACTCCATCCTATGGCTTCCTTATTTTCTTAATCACATTTAAAAGAATGTTCTCTTAATCTTTTTCAAGACTTAAAGAGATGATAACTAGAAGAGTCTCTTTTGGGCCTAAAAAGTCATACTTAAGATTGGAAGGTAGAGTTTTAAGCTTAAGAATTGGTGGAGAGATTAGAGATAGGACCGGTGGAGTGCTAGAGAGTAGAGGAAGAGGTTCTTTTGGAGTTTTGTATGGTGGAAAATCCAAGCTCGCAATGGATTCCATTAAATCATTAACCTCACTCATTGACCCTTCATTATCAAACCCACAATTCTTATACATTTCAAGGAGACAAGATGCAAGGGGATCCATCCTCGGAGAGAAGAGATGAAAGATTGTCCTCAGTTAATTTTTTTATAATCATGGAAGGAATGGATTCCTCAACAACCTCATCCAAAACACCTATAAGACAACATTCATCTTCATCTTTGGGATATCGACTTGCATTGAAAACATTAAACTTAACCATCATATTACAAAAAGAATAGTCCATAACGTCGGATCTACAATTAATGGTTGCATTCGCGGTGGCAAGAAATGGCCTTCCCAAGATGATTGGGATGTGGTTGGTTGGATTGGCAACCGGTTCGGTATCAAGAACTACAAAATCAACCAGGAAGTAAAACTTATCAACCTTGATGAGTATGTCCTCAACCATGCCCCTAGGTATTCTGATGGATCTATCGGCCAATTGAGGAACCACCGAGGTTGGCTTGAATTCATTCAAGCCTAGTTGGACATACACGACGTAAGGAATTAAATTAACACTCACTCCTAAGTCAAGAAGAGCTCTATAAACTTCATGGTTTCCAATCACACATGAAATGGTCAGAGCACCGGGATCTTTGAACTTAGGTAGAGTGTTATATTAGATGATGGAGCTCACTTGCTTCGTGAGAAACACTTTTTTAGGGCTTTGGCCCTTGCTCTTCCTCTTTTGTGTTCAAAGATCTTTCAAAATTTTTGCATAAGGTGGAATTTGCCTATTTGTATCCAAGAGAGGAAGATTTATATTAACTTGCTTAAACACTTTCATCATGTCATGAATTTTTCCTTTTTGCCTCCCAAAAGGCGAAGTTTCTTTTAAAGCATATGGAAATGGAGCTTTTGGCTCATAAGATCTTGTAACTTAAGGGAATGATGAAGAAGATTGAAAATTCCGATTAGGACCCTTTTCATCCAAGGAAGTGGGAATAGGATTGGGAATGGGATGGGTGCCAACTTTTGGTTGCACCGGTTCACTATCTTCACTTGGTTGTTCAACCCTATTGTCAACTTGTCTACCACTT
>JAOTQH010272823.1:0-10611 GCA_025631255.1 Cornus kousa
ACAGAGTCCCAACTAGTAAAAAAAAAAAAAAAAAAAAAACTAGTTCCTATCGGTCTGCTTCCTACAGCACTACAATAAGTTATGTCTTATAGAGCTTGAATTTGGGCTTGGATGTTCTGGAAATAGTATATTTTTCTATCAACTGGATGCAATGGATAAAGGCTCACATTATGACTCTCAATTCTCACTTGTCCTCGATGAAGGGTATTTTGCTGGGGCCAAGGAATTGAGACATGGTGAACCCGTTTCTCCATTTTTGTTCCTTCTGGTTATGGAAGTCCTGCCCAACCCTGTAACAATCTACAGTATTCAAATTCACTAAGCAGTATGTTTAGAACCTTCTTATGGGATGGAACAAATATAAAAAAGATCTACGGGTAGAGCTAGCTGCCAACTGGGCTGTAGAGGAATGAGGATCGCGGAATGGTATCAATGATTAGGCATATATGAAACTTGTTGACCAACAAGATATCTTTGTGTACTAAGTGGGTTCATAAATTTCTGGTGGGGACAGATGATTTTGGGAACCGAATATACGCCTTTAATGGCTCTTGGGCTTGGGAAAAGGTTTTCAGGCTGGGAATGACAATCAAGAGTTGTATGAAGTGTGATATGGGGAAGGGAAATTCTTACGGCATGATGACTAGCATCTAAGATACTTACTGATGGAAACCTATGGAGAGAGGGTTGACTTTGATGCAGACAGTCCTAGAAATGCCAAGGTCACAGATATAATTTGAAATGGCCAATGAAAGTGACCATTCAAGGGTCCTGCTAATGGCAAAGAAAAATCATTAGCTCAATTGACAGTGAAGAGAAGGCCATATGTGCTTCTACAACAAATTTAGACTTTCACTGCTATATCAGCAGTAGCACAGGAAGAAATCAAGGGTCAGATTTCTACAGTTGCTAGTAAAGTGGTTCTCAGAAGCAATTCATAGACATTTTCACTCAGTGGCTTGCTATAAGAGGTTCATTGACTACTCTGGATAAAGTAAGCCATTGGGGGCTTCAAAATGCTACCTCTACAATGACATAAAGGAGTCACTTATCCCCTTTGCGGATAGGGCATGCAACTTCTTGCAGGAAAATGTGGTACAAGTAGATTGTCCTGTAATGAAGAGGTCCTGTGGATTGCTACTCATACTAAATAAATGGGGTTTCCTATGCATCATTAGAACATTAAACATTTGCAATGGTATTTGTGGAGAAAAATAAATCAGAAATTTTTTTGAAGGAAAGTGAGCAGGCCTTCAACAGAATAGATGAAAGAGATATTCTTTGATGTCAGAGCAAGTTAAAAGGAAGATCCCAGATAGAACCTGAATAGAAATCTACGTAGTAAATAGAACATTCAGTTAAGAGAGGACAGAATTTGATTTTTCTTTGTGTTTTTCATTTTGGCATATGCTATATAATACACTTCCTTTTTTTTTTTTGGTGTCTTGGATGTGTTGATCTTGTTTGGAAGTGTCTCTACGTAAAGGTGTTATGCGCCTCTATGTTTTTAAAATAGCTCATATTTTGGCATAAAATAGTACAACTTTACCCAAGAGATAAAGAGAGTACTGACCCTCGTCAACTGTGGAAACAGAATGCACCTCACAGCCAGTTCTTATTTGACAACCTCTGCTCTCCAACTCTTGTCTAACCTGTTTGTTAGTCCCATACAATAAGTTATACAAGAAACATATGGCATGAATATATCACTAGTTGCAAGTAAAGAATTTTGAGGCACAAAAAACACTAAAATCACCTTGTGTACAAAATTATTAGAACTCCATTTGACAGTAAGCGACTGAGAGCGGCCAAAGAGCTGTGAGTCAAATTAAAACATACTTGAATGAACACTTCAAATTAATTTGACATATAAAAACTCAAGTAGCATATCCATAAACCAAGAGTTTAAAGAAAGAAATGTACCTGAAGCAGATTATGATTATGACAAAATAAAAGAACAGAATAAGCAGAAAAGCTCATTACTCCTTCTGAAGGGCAGGGCCAGATTGAAGCACACATTGGAACCTGTACAAATTTATTGTTAATAAGCCTAAAGTCTCTAGTAGAGAACATGTAATTGATTCACTCAACTTAAAAGTACAAATTGTGGGTGGCCTCACGAGATAAGCCTTCTGGAATAACTCCGAGTAACCCTTGACTTGATGAATTGCCCCAATGTTTCATTGCGATCAATGTCTGGGTTGTTGTCAAGCTCTTCAAGATACCTGTATTTATAAGAAACCATCAATAACAGTCCTAAAGGAATTTTCAGTCTGTTCATCTTAAATGTGTAAAGAAGTCTTTTGGAGTTGAACATCTATACCCTGAGTACCTCAGAAGTCAATGAACAGAATATGCACTGGTAAGGTCAAAATGCATGAACCCCAATGGTTGGCTCAAGTGGGTAAGAACTTGGCCCTGGTGCCTCAGGAAACATCAGGTCTAAGGTTCGAATTCTCTTGGGTGCAAACAATTCCTTGGGTCAACTAGGAAAAAGAAGGTCAAAATGCAAAGGCCAATTAAGTGCATATCATCATAAGTGCTCCTCGAAGAATATGGAAACAGCATACTATGTACTATTTAGTAATAATGTCTCTTTTCTTGCTACTGGGGTACATCCGAGAGATTCCCTGTCAACAGAAGGGTTCCTAAATCTCATATTTTGATGGTGGCCCTTGACGCAACTATAAGGTTTTTCTTGGGTGACCGGGAAGTGTGAAGTTGTGGCTCGAATTTTGCGTAGACCTGGGTGGCATTGCGACCCGATTTTGATCTGAAAAATGGTCTAAGTTTTTTGACCCATTTTCTCTTGCGGGTCGTGGACCCGGTTCTAGAACTATTGTTGTCCATTATATAAGGGTGTTTAGGGTTTGAGGTGTGTTAAAGATAGAACACTGATAGCCGTAGATTCGAGAATGTTAGAGAGAGACGCCCGCGGGGGGCAGGGGGGTGGGTGGTTTTGGGGGCTGAAACTTGTAATATACTGTTTTTTGCATAATGAAATCTTTTGCCAGATCTTTATCGTGGACGTAGGCTTTAAGCCGAACCACGTAAATCTTTGTATTCTTTGTGTATGGCGTTGCTTATTCTTCTATTGTGATTCTTGATTGTGTTCTTGGTTCGCAATATTTGTCGTAATGGAAGGTCATGGATGCAAAATAGAAAACATCCTCTCTGTGCACTTAGAGTTAAGGTTGCGTAAATCTAACGCTGTCGTGACCTTGAATAGCAAAAGTCTCATGCATTGGACTAGCTAGTTTGAGAGCGGGTCTTATCGCAACGGGTAAAAAGCTCAATTGTTATATGGAGCTCACAGATTCGAAACAGGAAACAATGTCCCCGCATATAGGAGATGAGCGTTAAGCTTGCACAATCTGACTCACTCTAGACCTCACAAGAAGACTCGTGCACACACTTTTAATAACAGGGACACTTGAAATGGTTAAAAGAAGGGGAACTTACACTCACACCCCCTCATGTTAGGTCTAACTACACATGATGGTCGAAATAAGCCTTTGTTACACTGACCACTCTAGTCACGGCAAACCGACGTTACTTTTTGTATAAATTTTCATATTTTCCCTTAGTTGATTTAACAATATTTTAAAGAAAAATGTGACAATGTGAAAAGACCAAACTACCCTTACTTGGAAGACCTTGCATTTCTTTATACCCTCCCTTCCCGCCAACACCCAAGCCGGCAGACCCTTAGGCGAGTTAGGCAGTTGCCTAAGGCCCCAACCAATTAAAAAGCCCTAAAAAAATTTATTTTCATATACTATAACCTTCTTAAAATTTTTATTTCTTTCCAATAGAGAGATTTAAAAGTGGGCCCAAAAGATTTCTATACTTATCTCAACTTTTCTCTCTCTCTCTCTCTCTTCTCGTCATTCCATGTTTTTTATTCTCCTCTATCATTATCATTACACCAGCCGTAATTATGGTAAAACTTTCCATATTTGAATCATTATTTACCTGAAGATTTATGCTAGCCGTAATTATGCTTCTTTTCTCTTCTCTACTCATCACAATCTAACTCCACTTGAAGATTCATTTGAAGAATTTTTTGGAACATTGGACCAGATTTTTCTAAAGTATATTCTATTGTTCTTTACCTTAAATTATTTTGTAGTCTTCTAAAGTTTTGTTATCATTAATATTTTGTTTGTGAGTTGTGACCATTTTTATTTATATTATTGAATATGTCTACTAGAATGTAAGAATCCGGACATAAAAAAACTAAAAGAAGAGAAGAAATGAAAAACTAATTCAATCTAAAAAAAAGGTATTGTTAAATTTGTTACAACTAATAATTAAAACATAACAAAAAAAATTAGGTGAAAATTCAACAAATGAACAACCAAGCTATCTAAAAGAATTAGTATATTATACAGTAGTGTGAAAGGCCACTTTTATATTTTTTGCCTATGGCCTCAAAGTAAATTGAGGCGCCCCTACCAGCACCTCCTCCCATATGCAGGTAAACCTCCTATAGTGTAATTTCAGAATTTCAAACGTATGGTAAGTGGATCCTTTTCATTACATATATATATATATATATATATATATATTCCAACTACAGAAGAAAAATGCTAATGACCATGATTAAGTAATCCAATACTGCTATTCAAGTCGGTTGGGCAAGTTAGGAGGGCCTCAAGGTACCCAAGCTTTGTACTTTGAAGCAAGTTTTCGAATGTGCACTCAAACCTTTAAACCCAATACTCAAAAATTGGGTTGGCCTCTGATTAATTGATCACTCTTCATAAATATATATTTAAAAAAATAAATAAAAGAAAAATTGTTTACTGCCGTTGTAAACATTACACTGAACACAGCTTTTCAATACTCAAAAAGCCGATTCTATACTACACCAAACTTGTTTCCTTCAATTAACCCCAAAATTCAACGCACATTATGAAAAACTGTTACATTGTTATGTAAACATCAAATGAATTCAATTTTAAAAGGATTAAACAATGATTTGACTTACGGAGACAATTGAAGTGTCGTAGAGAGAGAGAGTCTACGTCTCGAGAGAGAAGAATGAGAAGTTGAAGCATTGGACGGATCTGATACGAAGTTGGTATCCTTCTTTTGTGTTCTGAATTGTTTTGGTGCCAATCCTCAGAGTACTGAATCAATGGCAGACAGAGGAATGGCAAAGAATACATGGAAATGAACGCCATTGATTTTGAGAGAGAGCTGTGGACGCCACGATAAAACGGTTGGGATCGGGTCTGGGTGTGAATTTATTGAGGTCGATGGAGTTGATTCAGACATTCGCGCACTCCTTTTGTTTTCTAGGTTTATTTGATTCATATCATTGTTTCAACAAAATTTACACTTAGTTGTAATTACACAAAATGATAAAAATAGGGCGTTTAATATCCACCGGGTACCCTTTCAAGTTGGGATAATTGGATGTGTGTGATTGACCGTACTGCCCTTAGGATGAGTGAGTTTCCTCTTTATGCTAAACCGGATGTATTAACTATTGAACTCCTAATTGTCATACGGACCATTCTTTTGGGAAGAAGAGTAGGATAAAAATCTTCCCATGCGTAACAGTAAATTGCTTTCCACTAATTAGTGACGCACGCCTAAAAAAATATGTTGAATACTATAATAATATTTTTTTCACATGTATAATTAATTGAAGGGAATCGAATATTATTGTGTTGGAGAGAATTTTAATCCGTGAAAGATGATAGTTGTATTTTATTCTTGCGTGTTTCACACATTTTCTTAAAAAAAAATCTTCGTAAAGGTTACATATGAGTATAATCTTTACATGGTTCATCCTCTCTGCAATTGGGTGATAAATTGATGTATTAAGTATTAATCAGTAAATTATTTTGGAGTTTTGACTTGTTAACATAGTAACCAGATAAATTAAATGGTCCAGATTGATATATTTGAACTTCAGATTATTGAGATTTATTCTTAAATTTGATTTTTCTATCTAATTTTATGACATTTATTTTTTCTTAAAAAAAATTGAATCTTTATATGATAAAAGAATTGTCAGATGGTGTTTGCAGAGTTTGTGGGAATGGTGGAGACACAATAACCCACAAATGTTAAGACAATTTGGAAGATGGGTAGCCTAAAGCAATCGGACCAAATTTATGATTTAGTCAGTTGGGTATGCAATGGTTCTCAGCTAATCTTGAATCGAGCTCTATCAAATGTTTCTTCAAATTCTTCATTGCAGCCTAGTGTTTTAGTGTTGTTGGTTGGTCTCCAATTGATGGTTGCAGGTGCGGTGCTAGTCTAGTGGTAGGGTGTGTGATGTTTGGGATTTTTGGTCCGTGTTGGAAATCCACGATCTTTTTTCCTTCCCGTTAAACATCTAACCTCACTAACCATTGTCATGTTAAAGTTAATGTTGCATTTAGGTTAATTTCGTCTTATTAATTAACATATTCGAATATTGTCTACGGTACCACACAAGTTAACGCGAACACACCCTCAAATTAGTGACCTAATATAAATATAAATTTTTATTTATATATCTATTGAATATGGTAATTATAGAACTTCAATTAATTTATAATTTTTATACTAAAATTACATAAGTTAAAAAATTAAATTATTTGAATATCAAAAATATATATATTATATTATATGTTTCTTTTCTTATCAATATAGTTATTTTTTGTTCATTATATACTATGACGTGTATTTTATGTCTATTTTATTTTATTTTATTTATTTATTTTAAAAAAAGAAGAGGTTGAACAATTTGATATTTCATAATATTGTTCTAAGACATGTATTTGTTTTATATAAGATAATAACACGAATGATGTACGTGAAATGTATCGCTATGAACATGATCATAAAGTATTAGACACGTATTTAGAAATATCCATAAAGTATTAAAATTCAATGCAGTATTGGACACAAACTCCACATCTTCGTAGAAGTGACTGTATTTTTAAAATTTGACATCATTTTCATTGTACCACTAGCCTCAACGCATTTTAACCAAGCTAGAATAAATTCAGTATATCAGTTGTACTTACTTGATGACATCATCCTTAAACTTGAAAATTTCTCGAAGCATTTGCAAGAAATATGGATTCAATGCATTCTTCTTTTGTGCAAACAAACTGGACAACCCATTTCGATTTCCCCACTCGCAGCCTTTGTCTAAGCTCACTGTGAAGGACATTTCAGAAGCCTCTGTTTCAACTCCAACATTCTCAAACAACTCCATCATTTTTGGATTCACCTGTCGAGGATATCAATAAAGAACTAATGGATTAGAAAATTTATATTTGATTTGTTTAGATAATTGATTATTGAATTTAGATTACTAACAGATTATAGATTTCCGATTCATATCCGAATTATCAAGGCAGATCCGGATCAAAATTTGACCCAAACAAGTCCTATTAGTTACTATTTGAGGAGTCGGTATCTATTTATATCTAACTGCTCCAGGTATAGTTCCTTGAGCCACATTTTCTAAACGAACCAAAGTCAATCCGAATTGATCTTGTGAACGAATGCGATAAAATGATCCACCGCTGCAAATATGTCTTACAGTAACAAAAATATCATTTCTACAGACTCCGTTTGTTTCGACGTAAAATTTTTTTTGAAAAAAATATATAAATTTTTTCTAAGTAAAATATTTTATTTTATTTTATTTTTTGATATTTAGTAAATATTTATATCGAGGTTGAGGTTTAGTCCATTGGGTAGGCGTGTAAAATAGTTTGTCTAAAATTAATAAAAACACAAAAAATATTTTAACCTCAAACGGATAGATATTTTACAAAATTGTTATTATTATTGTTATTCTATCCTCTTCTCTGGGTAAAAAGTTTCACTGTGAATCAAATTGTTCCCATTTCATATTCAGAAGATATTAGTTTGAGTAGTCTCATTGCTTTTTAAGTCCTTTAACTATACATTGTTTCTTGAGAAAAAAAAAAAAAAAACTATACATTGTTTCAACACATTATTTATATAATTTAACGTACTCAATTTGTCATTTCAATGTATTATTTCTTGAATTCAACACACTCAATTAGTCATTATTAAAAAAATAATAAAAAATACATCATTTCAACACATTATTTCTATAAAAAAAGTCTAAGTATTCAATACACTTGATTCATCACTATTTGATGAGTAATATATTGTAAACATATTATTTTTGAAAATGATATAGTATATAAATATTTAGAGAGACAAACGGAGTATATATATAAATATATATAGATTTCTAAAGTTTATGTATTTAGGCGAATTGAGATTAAAAAAAATAAATAAATAAATAAATCATTGAATTGTATCGTTTTGCATTAAACCCCCTCTATTTTATTAAATATAAACACTCCAATCAACCAAGAAAATACTCCAGCAACTTGAGTCTCATCCGTAAAAGTTTTGAGCGGGACTCAAATTACTAGGGTTAGGCCCACCCCCATATGATAATATTTACTCCATAGTTACATGTCCAAAGGATAAATGCTCTTTGAAAAAAATTCTCATGCTTTCAAAAAAAAATTAAAGGCACTTATTGTACTCCGTAATAGATAATCAACTAATAATAACAACAAAATTAAATATATGGATTAACAAATAAAATCCGCAATTTAACAATATTTTCTCACATAAAAAAGCAAAGCAGGTGTGTGTAATTTCACACATAAAGACAAAGTAGGTGTGTGTAATTTTTGTCGCGATTACTATAAAAAATAAGATAAACGAGAAAGGAGCACTTACCCCATTGAGAAACATAAAGCTGAGGTCAAAATCGATACCATCGACAGTAACATTAGTGTTGGAATGGCCACCCAAGTAATCCTCCTTCTCGTATACCACCACTTCCGTCCCAGCTTTAGCAAGAACGTAAGCTGAAACCATTCCGCTAACCCCAGCTCCGATCACCGCAATCCTCATCTTTGACAATATTGTTCTGAATTAACTTCAATATATATATACACTTTTCCCTACCAAAGAGAAGATAAATTTATTAAATCTACAGTTTTTGTAATATACATATACATATATATATATATAACAACTTATCCAAATATACACACACACACACACACGCTTATCTTGGACATATGTACATATAATACAAATAATAGAGCACCCAAAAATGTTCAGCAACATAATACTCCTATGTAGATGATAATATTATCATCTACAAAAACTGAAAATATTATCATCTACAAAAACTGAAAAATACTACATATAAAAAAAACACTTTATATATATATATATATATATGCATGTATTGAGAGAGAGCTTTTGGTTGACCAATCAAAGGCTAAATCTTTCAAGTTCCGGCAGATTGATCCAGACGCAGACAATAGCTCAAGCTTGCATTCCCTGAAAACTCTACTGATCACTAGTTCTCTGTTTGTTTTTTCTATTTGCTGATGGAAGAAACAGATTTATAATGCAGATTTTGACTAACACTAGGAGACAAAACGGAAAATTAAACAATAAATATTAAAATAAAATCACCACTGACCAAATAAAAGGAAAAAAAAAAATTGAGAATTAATTAAGAAGAAAGTGTTCCATAAATATTAACCCAACCAAGGCTACATCACTGGTGGTATTTACTCAAAAGTTTAAGCTTAGGTGGTGTTAACATTTAAATCATATATCTCTCATTCAGATTCGAAGTACGTAAGACATCTCTAACATTCTTCCTCACATGAACTTGCAACACTCTTGTTGCGGTAAGACCATCTTGCCTATTCGGGGTTAAATTCAAATGCTTAGCGTGATATCGGATCAAATACTGAATCTGACTCTAATATCAACGGTAATGGGTTTGTGTTTCATGATTCGATTTAAAAGCTCAAACTATATATTCAATGGTGCTAATATCCAATTCATATATATCTAATCATTACTGATCCGAATCCAACTTGAGATACCTCTAACATTCCTCTTGTACCTTCAAAAGGGACGGCGAGGGTTGTAGCCATCAAGTGTTCAATGAATTTCACATTATCTCGTGTAACAAAACTTCATTTATTGATGGGCGCTAGTTTTTGAAATGTGTGAAAAGTTTAGTAACGTCAAGTCAAATAGTATGGTAAAGTCAAATAAAATTTTGAATCCATAATTTAAAGAGATAGGTTTCTTAATAGCATTACTTGATTTAGTTTGGCACGAATTAATGAAATAGAATGAGATGAGAATGAAAATGAAATGATCAATTTTATTATATTATTTGGATATAAATATGAAATAATGTATAAATGAAATAATAATTATCATTCTAAATGATGATAGTGAAAGATGATGTAGGGTGACGGAGGCAGTGGCAGTGGAAAACAATGGTGGCCAAGAATTTCATTCCTTGAAATGAATTATGGAATGATAATTCATTCAAAGGGAATGGTCATTCCCATTCATTCAAAGGGAAAGGTCATTCCCACTTCAAATGTCATACCAAATAAGAAAATGGGTAGACTGAAATGCTTATTCTATTTGATTCCATTCCATTCATTTTCATTTAATTCATTTGTACCAAATTAAGCTTATTCTTTATTATTATTTGGTGTTCGTAATTAATTTGTCAATAGTTATTAAATATACATTGCAGTATTGTATTATCTAATA
>JAOTQH010272834.1:0-10610 GCA_025631255.1 Cornus kousa
CGCTTAGGTGCTAAAATGCGTCATATTTGAGCACTCATCAAGTAAGTAGGGATCGTCTCAAGGGAAAGGAATCGTGTTTTGGAATCAATCTTTGGATTAGTAGGTTGAATGATTAAAATATAGTTTTTTAGTTGAATTATACTACAATTTAAACTAAATAAATGCAATGTAAAATAACTAGAACAAATGAGGTGTAGAGAATATGAGAGAGATGTCTTGGGTCATAGAGTTCACCACTAAGCATTACCTTCCTAGACATTCAACATTTGATGGATTAGGGAGATTGTGTGTTGTAAATGAAAGTGTGTGCCATTAATTGAAATATTAGCATGGATGGCCAAGTAAGCATACATTGTCTAGTCAATCTAGTAAATAGCACAACATATCAAATTAAGTCATTAGTCCTTCCATAAACCCACAACTAATGCACACTCAACAAATTAGAAAAAAATACCACTTGTATTCATAAGCATGGAACATCAAACAACAAGAATGGATTGTCCACTTATCTAAGAAAGCAAGGCGATTACACTATAACTAAGCTAGTGACATGAAAATTAAACTAATTAAACTAAAGGTGCGGCACAATCCATAAAGAAATAAGCATGAACCATCAAATAAACTACAAGAGTAATCTATTTAAGTACCATGCCTTGACCATCATTAGATTCACAATATCAACACACATAGACATGCATCAATGTCACAAAATTTAGAGATAAACATATGAACATTCATTCTAGCATACATAGACATATGAATAGAATTAAATGATCAATTGGAAGTATTAAACCACACAAATCATTATAGAAACAAGATTTATATATATAAGATGTCAAGACAATAATTACAACATAAATCCCCATTAATTACAAAACATCAAAGTCTAGGAAGTATGCTTAGGGCTATCTCTAGCCCCAAGAGAATGATTTAGCCACTCATTGAAGTTGTCATCCAACCCTCAAGGGCTATTTCTATGGTAGAGTTCAGCCTTCTCTTCTTGGGCTCTCAGTAGAAACCCTAGGTTAGTGGAAAAACTTTCCCTAAATTGTACGTTTTTTTGTTTTTTTTTTCTAATCTCTAGCCAAGTCTCTCTCTCACTAACCAACCTCTTTTACTAAAAATAGCCAAAACCCTTATATAGGTAGCTCAAATGTCACATCCAATGGTTAGACATCGTGCCAAGGACTTTCAAATTATTACACCACGAGTACACATATAATTTGGCTTGAAATTAGGTTTTCACACAATTTGAGGTAGTTCGATCGATTACATGGTTTCTCGGATCGATCGAACCATGGCGGCGTACTTTTTGGATAAGGACAAGGTTGAGATATTTTTGGGAAAAGGACAAAAGTGGTAGGTGGGGATAAGATCAAAAGGGTTTGATCGATTAAATGAAAATTTTCCTGAGGATAAGGACAAAAGGATCGATCCATCATAACATGGTTTGAACAATCACAGTGTGATCGATCGGAGCTTGGTTCGATCGATCGTAGAAGGCTTCTTCACCACTTTGCTTCCACTATGCCCCTTTCTTCCACTAAGCTTGAGATTACTTCTTTTAGTGCTCTAATTCAACTGAATTGACTTATTTGGCGACAAATGCCTAAAAAGGGAAATAACATGAAATTAGACTAAAATGGAAAAATAAGATAGAATAAGGTCCTAACACATTCAAGATTAAGGGATTTAAATGTGCACTTTTCAGTGCTTATCAATTACAGTCTAGATTATGATACCCAAGCTGTAAAATTCATAGGTTCTAAGAGTCTCGTTAAAAAAGAACTTGCCTGAAAGGTTTTGAAATGAAACTGACGCGTAGCAAGCTTCTCCGGTTATCCTTCTAGTCTCTGGAAGCTTTTCCAATTGCCAGAGTCCTCTTTCTTGATCCGGCCTTGCTCTTTATTCAATCTTCCTTCCTCTCCTCTCTTTTCATTGTCTTCTTCCATGGTTTCTTTTCTTTCCATTGGCAACTCTTTCTCTCTCTCTCTCTCTCTCTCTCTTTCTATTCTCACGTAAAACCTTAACAAGACTATATACATATGTATATATACACAACCCTAGCCTTTGTAATGGCCCGAATTTTGAAGAACCCGGTGTTTTAACGAGTAACCCGAAAACTGAGCAGATAACGGATCCCAGATGCGGAAGCAATGAAATAGAAGAAGTATCTAGAGACGAAGACCATCTCTAAGATGTCAAAATGACTTCCCTAAAAGTCACAAGACTCAAAAGGAAACAAATGCAAAAGTTAGGGTTTAAAACGGTTAAAGATGGCACTAGGGGTAAAATGCTCGTTTCAAACAGAAATGGATGCAACCGTGCATACCATTGGATAGACAACAAAAAATTAATGAACTTAGCTTAAAAATTACTTGATTTGGAGTTAGAATGAAGAAGATATGAATTTTTGAAATTTTATAAAAAGGTTGCCAAAAATGTGCCCGGTAAGATCGATAAGCTGCGCTTACTTTTATTTTTGAAAACACGTGATTTTCAAGGCTAAAACGGGGTTTTTTGGAAAATGATTATGAAGAAAACCCCCCTAAAAATGAGTCTTATGATTAACCATGGTCCAAACCAAATATGAAATATAATAAAAAATGACCAAAATGCCCCCAATATTAAACTACGTCAAGAGATAAAAACATGTTAAAAATTGACATACATTCCACACATCAAAAGAGTTTGGCCCTTGGCCTCATTACATATAATCTAAAGTGACAAAAAAAATGGAATACATAAGTTCATATTACATAACCAAAAGGAAGAAAATCATGGTTCTAAACAAGTTATACATTAACAACATCAAAAGAGGAAAATCATGCCAATACTTACATGTCAAAAATATATATAAGTTATCCAAATGAAACTCAAGCCAAGGTACGGATGTTAAACATCCAAAAAGAGAGTTTCCTTGCCTGAAAAATAAATATCAACTAGGGTGAGTAAACGAGTTACTCTGTAGGATAATGTGTGTGCGCGTATAACCTAAAGTATTAACGGTTTTGCGAGTGTAATATAAACAAATACACGTGGATCATGCCCCCTAATCTCTAAGTTCATTGTGGAGCTAAGGGATCATCCTAAAGCTACCTTTGAAATAGTTTAAACACAATCCACAATAAGCGATACAATTAAACAACATTAGAATAACCAATACAAAACAACAAGTTACAACTATTTATTGTTATCAACTTGAAATGAAATGCGAAATCAAACAATATGGATTTTGGAGGATATGCCCTGGGCCTACATTCTTGATTTTGGAGGGAGTTGGGAGGACCATTTACCATTGGTTGAGTTTACCTACAACAACAACTATCAAGTAAGCATTGAGATAGCTCAATTTAAAGCGTTGTATGGTAGACCTTATAGATCACCGGTTCATTAGACTGAGGTGGGCGAGACAGCCATCTTAGGACTAGACATTGTGCATGAGACTATGAAAAAAGTCAATCTTATTAGGCAGAGAGTGCTTACGGCACAGAGCCGACAAAAAAGTTGCGTGGACAAACGAAGACGGCCATTATCTTTTGAGGTAGAGGACCACATTTTTTTCCATGTTGATCTAAGAAATGATTGATAAGTTTGGGAAGAATGATAAGTTGTCACCACGGTTTATTGGTTCATTCGAGATCTTAGCATTAGGAAGGTCGCTTACCAGTTAGCATTGCCACCATACATGAACACAATTCATAATGTTTTTCATGTATTGATGATTCAAAAGTACGAGCCAGATCCATCACAAATTTTGAGTTGGGTTGATGTTGAGGTCAACGAGGATATGACCAATGAGGAGAGACTGGTCCAGATTCTCGATAGACGAGAAAAAGTATTGATGAACAAAATAATTCCATTAGTGAAGGTTTTGTGGCGTCATCACGGCATGGAAGAGGTTACTTGGGAATGAGAACTGGAGGTTCATTCTAAGTATATGAACTTGTTTTCTTCTCTAAGTACAGCTCTATTTCCAGGGTGAAATCCTTTTAAGTTGAGGACATTATAATGTCCCAAATTTTTTTTAGATTTTTCGGTATTTTCCTTTTATTTATTTTTCGTACCTCATTTTGTTTACCTCGTGGGTCCCGAGGGTCTCTCAAGATGTTTCTATGAGTTTGGAAATTTTGAGAATGCATTTTGATTATTCTAAGCATGTTAGAAATTACGGGATCATTTTTAGAATTTTTGGAGTCGGGACCAACTTTGTGCTCTGGAATCTTTCCTAATTTTTCATTAATGTTTATTATTGTATTGGCATGTATATATATGTATATATATATGGTAAGATATTTTGGGGGCAAGGTTGTCTTTAACGAAAGTATAGGAGGATATTTTGGGAAGTACAATGTGAGAGATAGGACCCACTTTAACCCAAATGAGTGGATTAGGACCAAGGAAGACCTTGTCTTCCAAAGATCACCCTTCTCTCTCTCCTCAATTTCGGTTACCCAATTTATCTTTCTAGTTTTCTCTTTCTCTCTCTATATCTATACACACACATATAACCACATACTTTGAGATCAATTTTAAAAGCCTTAGGGTGAGTTTTGAGGGAAAACCAAGGAGGCAAACTTGCTCTACTCCTTAAGGGCTATCAATTGACACCGGTCTTGCTAACATTTGGAGGGATTTCAAATTTAGGGTAGCTTTAAGGGCTTGTTAGGCTTGCACCATTTGAGGTGGGGTTATTGAATGCTTTATGTTTTGCCTCTTCATGAGTTCTTATTTTGATTTCTATACTAAGCAAGTTTAACATAAAGAATGTGAAGTGAAATTGCTAGTTATATGCTATTTTGATGAAAGATCCATACCTAAGTATGATGATTGTGTAACTACGTGCAAAATGGTTTAATTTTGATTTGTATGAGTAGGAGTTTCCATATTGAAAATGTTGTATTGATTGTGAAAATCCTTGCATTCTATTTTGATTTGTATGGAAGCCTTAAACATGCTATAATTGATTAAGTATGACATGTGTACAATTTATTCACTATGCATTTGCTAAATATAAAATAGAATGCAAGGATTTGTTGTAGCATGAGAGTTAGCCTCTTATTGATAAATAGTGCATTCATGTTATGGGCTTGGTGGTGAGAATTGGGATAAATCGTCATGGGGATTGAGTTTCTAAGAAAGGTTGTGAAATGATTTTTATAAAGGAACTGGATTTCACAAGTTCGGTGCTAATTTGACCTAGAAGGAGTGCTTGCCAGATTTAGACGGATAAAATTACATTAACTAGGCCTCAAATGGTTGTCAAATTTGAAACTAGGGATAGTTAAGCAATCGCTTCTCGATAAAGTCAATTAACGATTTTTTATGTGAGTAGGGTTGGTTTTAAGACTGGGATTGGGATGGGAATACATTTCATTGCATTGTTCATGCTTTTAAATCATTGCATTATTAAATAAATGCTAATTGTTGCTATAAATGTGGATGTATCCCCAAGGCATGATCCCGAAAGCTTTTTACCCTTTTCTTTGGTTGTTGACTCAAAAGAGTCCAAAGCTGATGCCTTAATTACCACCACTGAGCCTCCGTGCTCACCCCTTCCTTTAAAAAGTTTCAGGTCATGACAAGGAGGTAGTTGATGATACCCCTCCACAAATGTAGTCTGACTCAAAGAATTCCATCTTTTGTATCTTTTGTAACTAATAATTTTTTTTTTTTTTTTTTTAAATCTTGGAGAGAACATGTAATATTTTGAAATTGTCACTATGATGATGGAGGCTCATTCTTTTGGGCATCTAATCACCAACTCTAGTAATTTCTTTTGTGACCTAATGAATAAGATGGAATGATTGGGAATGAGTCGCATATCTAAGGGTGTTTATGTCTTTTCACTTACTAAATGTTTATATTTCATTTTGGTCACCTTACATAAGTTTTAGGCAGGTTTTTGAATCATATCCAAGGTTACAAATGGACCAAATAGAGTGTTAAGTGCCTAAGGCAGACAAACATGACCAAGAACCCAAGTCTGGGAACTTTCGGTTGATGCCTAGCTTCTGCCGATATAAAAAAGTTAGACAGTCAACAATTGCACTATAGAAACCCAAACCAGTCGATATCTGAGAGCCATAGGTCAACCGAAAGATCTTTTTCGGTCGATGTGTAGATATCCATACGTCAACCGATACCTGTAGCTGCACCCATGTTATTTTATTCCTATTTTGCCCATCCTTCACTCTTTAAATGACATGGCTATGTATTATGGGACCCAATAAGATGTAACAATTATATTATAGTAATACAAATGACCATTTTGACCTTAGATGACTTCGGATTAGATCAAGACCCGGATAGCTATTCGGACCTATGAGTTCGGGTCGTTACAGATATTTAGTTATTTTTATTTTATGCTTTTCTTTAGTTTTCATGGTTTTTCCATTTTTAGGTAATTTTCATCAAAATCAAGTAAAACTAGGAATTTTGGGCCTACAAACGATGCTGACAACCAAACAAGTTCCCGATAAAGACTTCAAGTACTTGGACTAATTAGAATGTCAATTCTGGGACTAGTTGATTAAGATAATTGGGCTAAGCATTTTAAGCACAAGAATAATTTGGGCTAACCTTTAAGAGAAGATCGGTCACCCAACTAACACACAAATTCTACTACCAGTCGTCTAAGCTAAATGTTGAAATCAAATTGCAATTTGAAATTGCAATCTCAAATAGAGAGTTGTGATTTCAGCGATAGGTTATCACCCGTCTACGACTGGTCACCCATCGCTGTACAAGAAGCCATAACGCGCACGCCAACCTACCTTGACACTCTACAACCGGTCACCCAAAGTTCTGACCAGTCATCCAAATTTATGTTTTCCTGTCAAAAGTAGTTGAAAATCACTTTGCTTTTCCCCTTTATTTAGATTTCATCTACAACCTTAAGGCGCGAAATTTGTCCCTTTTTTTACCACACAATGATATATATAAAGGGCATCTTAGAGGGGAGACATTATCTTCATTTATAAAGAGAGAAAAAGAGAGTTATAGACAGATAAAGCTTGCTTCTTGAAGCTAGATGAGCATTCATGGTGTCTAACATGGAGATGATGGTTCTTAATACCAAGGAGGCCTCCACCTTAACTATGAGCAACTAAACCTCTTCCTAGGGAGTTGATGTTTCCATCTCTAAGTAATTATGATTAGATTTTGTTTATATTTTAGGGAAAAATATGTATTTGTATAGCATATTGTATAACTTTGATGATTACAAGTGTTATATATCTTGTAATGGATTTTAATGTGTATAATCTTTTAGGATGAAACCTTTTCTTGTCTTGGAAAACTTTTGTTTTGATTAAACCATGTTCATTTTCATAATAACAATAAGAATGACAAGTTATACATTTTTTTCATGACATACAGTGCAAGAACTTTGATATATCATACCCAGAGAGGACGAGACATGCTACATCATAGTTTAGCATAGTTAGGTAGACGATTCATGCCAACCAAAGATGAACTAGTCTTAGTTCTTATATTGTATGTGCATTTATCTTCTTGTCGATTCCATTGTGAGCGTAATGCCACATGAATCATTGCTATACATAACCTATTTTTCTCCATGATAAACACGATTAGCCATGGTTATGAGGGGATGGTGAAGTCAACTCCTTAGCCATCTCTCTATTTGGTTCATTTAATCGCTTTCAATTTCCATTTTAGTAATCAATTTCAATTGCTTTAGTTAAACAAACAATAATCATTCATTCAATCTCGAATTAAAGTGGAAGTAATCTTGAAAATTTAATGACCCTAAACTTCACAATCTTCATGGTTCGACATCCTTCACGTAGTCGTATCCTATAATGACTTGTGCTATTATGAGTGGTTTTAATTGATAAAAAAATCAAGTTTTGGAACACAGCATCTACTATTCTCCAACCATGGCCATCTCGAAGTGGAAGAATGTAAAGATGTTGATTGGGAAAGATGTGTAATAAATATAAGATCAACTTTAAGATACTACACCTTTGTGGGAGGGAATCTTGTCACGTGGCGTAGTAAGAAACAATCTGTTGTGGCCATTTCAAGTGCTGAAGCAGAATTTAGAGCCATGGGCTCATTGTATATAGGGGATGTTGTGGTTGAAGTCTTTGTTAAAGGAGTTGGGCTTTAGTTCTAGGGATCTAATAAAACTTTTATGTGATAACAAAGTTGCAATTAGCATTGTTTACAATTCAGCTCAGCATGATCGTTCTACACATGTTGAAGTAGATAAACACTTTATCAAGGAGAAGATAGATGGAATAATTTCACTCCGTTTGTGAAGACAGAAACATCAGCTTACAATTTTTTTTAACAAAGGGAGTGTCAAGTACGACTTTCAATTTGACACTTGACACGTTGGGCATTCAAGACACTATGCCCCAGCTTGATGGGAGTATTGGAAGATATATTTTTCCCCTTGATTTTACAGATTTGATTGATTTTTGATTACTATAAATTAGAACAAGTTTGTAGGACAATTTGATTGCAGTAAACTAGGATAAATTGATTACTTTAAATTGGGAACAGATTTTTAAGAACATTTTTTATTCTTTTTCTATTGGAAACGGGGGCATTAAAAACATAAACTTTGGATGAGATTTTGAATAGATTCCGCTAAGAATTTTTGCTAATCTATAGACGAGCGTGTTCCTCTCCTCAAGGAGATGATCATGGTATATTTACTTTCTTAAATCGGTTTCTGGGTGAATGAGAAATTAGCTCCAAAGTAAGGTGTTTGATAAACCTAAATGGGTTTGCAAAATGTCAAAAATATTTGTCCCACATCGAAAAAATATTAAAACCAATTTGAGTTTAAATAAGCCTATTATGGGATTTGGGTTTGGCCCAAGGGCACCCAGGATTTTAAGAGAGGGAGGACCTAGGCAAGCTTGGGTCCTAACCAACTACCACATACTCGCGCGGGCTGTCCGCCCGACCCGGGGCGGGGCGGGGCTTGATTATGAAAATTGGGCTTGTTTACTGGGCTTCATAATGGATTAAAACAATTTTGGTATTTAATTTAAATTAAAATCATAAAACAGTTTTTTACGAACCAATGGTTGCACCCTTTTGAAAATTAAACCACCTGTAGTTTTTCCTGAACCATTGTGAACCAATGGTTGCACCCATTCGAAAAAGGCACCATGTAGCCTATAAATACCCTTACTTGGGTTCATTCTATAACACACCAAAATGCAAAGAATTCTTCTCTTCTTCTGAATTTACTTCTGCTTCCTTCTCTCTTTAGTCTGTGGGCTCCTAGTCTTTGGGTTCGAGCCATAGTCAGTGACTCTGAGTCCGAGTTCGAGTTTAAATAGTCAGTTACTCTGAACCAATTCGCCTATTCCTTTGGTTTGCAGTGCTACTACCGAAGGAAGATAAGTCGTTGGAAGATAAGTCGTTGTATCCTGGGAATTAGACGCCACTGAGTCGGTTAGCACTATAACAGGGCGAATCTGTCTTAAGGACATCGAATCAATATCTAGCATCAACTTCTAATCAGGTTCATTTATTTTATTATTTTATTTAATTATATTAAACTATATATTATAAGAAATTATATATTTATAGATTATTATTTTATAATAATAATTATATATATATATACACATTATATTTTTCAGATAATATTTAAATAAATAATACTATAGTATATAGTATAATTAGACCGTATTTTTAGAGGACAATATTTAGACAGATTCTAACTTATATTAATAGTTTAATTATTTAAATATTGTTGTTATTTTATTACTATAAATTGACTATGGTCTGTATATTTATATTTAATCAGACGAATGGCAAGTACAAGTACTACTATGCCTAATGTTCCCGTCAGTCATGGGAAGAAGCCCGAAAAATTTAATGGGTCGGAGTTTAAAAGGTGGAAACAGAAAATAATGTTCTATCTTACAACACTGTATCTAAGCAAGTTGTAATGACCCGGTCATTTTCATTCCTTTCCTTTTTTTAAAATTTTACGTATAAATTTTTTCCATTGAATTTTCTTTTATGAGTTCGATTACTCATCACTTAGTGTCATCTCGAGTGCTCGAAAATGGTTTCCTAGACTCTTTCCAATGGATTAACAATTTCTTTTAAGGACCGAGTCATTTCCATATTTTTCATTTTTTTACACTATTCATTTTTCGTCTTTTTCCAGAGAATGATTTTCTTCGCGTAACCTCACTTTTTGTGCTCAGATTAGGTTCCGATTTTGCATGCATCCATGATATGTTATTTCCATGATATTTGTAGAAAGTCATGCTAGTTGCTTACTTTTCCGTAAAGGGCATGGATGAATAGTTTTTTCAAAAACATTATTTATTTTTAGGGTATTTTCATAATTATAGAAAGTAATTATTTTATTTCTTAGGGACCTTTCTGTAATTTATTTTGGCAGATATTTTCAAAAAGGACCTTTTTGTAATTACCGAAAAAGTGTCACAAGTGTCGCATTCTTATTGGTTCACACTTGGAAGCCTTAGATGATGACATGTGGAGGGTGGAGATTCACCTACTTGTTGGCCCAGCATTGGTACACTTGTTGACTTGAATTGTTGACAAGTGTAGGCTTTAGATTAAGCCTAGACTGAACCATTGGATTA
>JAOTQH010272845.1:0-10609 GCA_025631255.1 Cornus kousa
AACAATACATCAAAGCAAGTCATTAATCCTTTCATTAAGCTCACAATCCAAATACACCACAAGGTTAGAGACATATGTTACTTGCATTCAAAAGCATGGAACATCAAACAACAAGCATGGATTGTCTTCCCATCTAAGAAACTAAAGTATAACATTACAACTACACTACAACTAAGCTAATAACATGAATTTAAACTAATTAAACTAAGGGAGAGACATAATCCATCAAGAAATGAGTATGAACCATCAACAAAAACCACAAGAGCATTCCATTAAGCACTATATCTTGACAATCTCTAAATCTATAGCATCAATATACAAAGACATGCATCAACATCATAAAAGTTAGAGATAAACACATGAACATCTATTGTAGCATACATAGACATATGGATATAATGAAAAGGCCAATTAGAAGAATTAAACCACATAAATCATTGAATAAACAAGATCCAAGTATATATAAATTTCAAAACATGTATTACAACACAAATTTCCTTAAAAATACATAAATCAAGATGTAGAAAGCATGCTTTGGGCTAACTCTAGCCTCAAGAGGATGTCTAGCCACTCATGGATGGTGTCCTTTAACCCTCAAGGGCTATCTCCATGGTAGAAATTACTTCTCTTCTTGGTGGATGGAAGAACCTCTAAGGATGTGTTTCTAGCCTCCTCTTTTCCTTTTCTTGCTCACTAAGAATATGAAAAATATCTATCTAGAATCCTCTTTGTAAAAGTGAATCATAATCCTTATATAGGTAGGTCAAATGTCATCCTCAATGGTAGGGGCTCATACACTAATATTCCCCTAATGATTAGACTATGAGACAAGTTTTAATGAGCTAGAAATTGAATTTATTCACACTTAAGGAAGTTCGATCGATTGAACCTTTGTGGGAATCAATCGAACATGGCTAAGATTTATCAAACTTTGGTTGGATCAATTCTTATTGGCGGCGCCTTTTTGGATAAAGACAAATCTGAGATACTTTCGAGATATTTTGGGAAATAGACAAAAGTAGAAGGTGGGGTGGTACAACTGGATAAGATCAAATCTTTTTGATTGATCTGAAGAAAGTTGGATCGATTGAACTTTGTGGATCTTTGGATAAGGACAAAATAGCTTCGATCCTTCTTGAAGTGCTGCTATCGATCAAAGTTGGATCAATCGAATAAATTCCATGATCGAGCGAACTTGCTTAATTTCTATCACTTGCTTCCTTTTGGTTCCACTTTGCTCCTTTCTTTGATTCATCTCAAGATTGCTTCAATTATGCTCTTATTTGGCTAAGTTAGCTTATTTTGGGGATAAGTGCCTAAAAATGAAAATAACTCGACATCAATCTAAGGTGGGAAAGTAAGATAGATAAAGGTCCTAGAATACCTAAGCTTAAGGGGTTTAAATGCGCACTTTTCAGCGCTCATTAGTTGGCTAGCTTTCCCCGACCACATAGCACCTCCATGGCGTCGTCTGGGCCTAGGTAGCTCAACCACACTAGAGTCTTTCTCTAGCTCCTCTCTAGACCACACTAACACCACAGACGACTAGGCGTCTCCTAGGTGTCTGGTTTTCAGAAGCACTTGTTAAAAACTTTTCCCAAAAACAATTTCATTTGTTTTTAAAACAAAATTTTCCCTTTACTTTCCCAATGGCAATGCAAATATAATGCAATTTTTTTGAATGCCATGACAATATAGTAATGCCAAAAATATGATCCACATTATTTAAGAATGTTTAAAACATGAATTTCCACACAATATTATATTCACATATTTCCAAATCATTGAATTTTACATACTTTCAATTCGCATATCCGGCCAACAATTAAATTCAACATATTCCATCAACGTTATATTCACATTTTAAGAAGAAATTCTAAACATTTATTTCCACAACTAATAATTCCAATTTTACATTTATTTTCACAACTAATAATTCTAATTTTACATAGCAATTGACAAACATTTTACATATAACTTGTTGTAATTGAGCACGTTTTTCATCACAAAAAATTAATTAAGTTCATGGGCTCAATTAACACACCACATCACTTATCATCATGAACACAACTAAATACAGTTACAATATTCAAAATAACTAAAACTAAGTATGCTTATAAACAACTTTAGAAGGGAAAATTCACAAAGAATCAAAGAAATTGTGAATTAGAACACCCTTACCTCAAATGAGAGAAATAATCCCAATTTATGCCCAAAAATTCAAAATCCAACGGTTGATAAAATTGAACTTTGCTTTCAATCAAAATAATGGCCTCAACGAGCTCTCTAACATTGCCTTAAGAGTTACTACCAAAGTCACAAAGGGTATGGCTAGATCAAACCTTGAATTTAAGGTAAAAGAAAAAAAAAGGAAGAAGGAAATTGAGGAAGGGAAAGTTTCTAACGAGAGAGAGAAATTGGTGATGGTATAATGGCCTTTAGGCCATAAAATTGTT
This sequence comes from Cornus kousa, assembly GCA_025631255.1. Taxonomy (NCBI): domain Eukaryota; kingdom Viridiplantae; phylum Streptophyta; class Magnoliopsida; order Cornales; family Cornaceae; genus Cornus; species Cornus kousa. The sequence continues at coordinate 2,457 of JAOTQH010272845.1, forward strand.
TTATAATAATGGGCCCCCCAAAAAGTTAAAATATCTTCTTTAAAATAACATTATATACATATATATACCAATCACCTACCACAACACAATTTAACACACCACCATAGAATTATGCATAAAATAACAATACATGAAATGCAACAGACCCGAGATGCAACCTCCGCACAAAACAATTTTGGTAGCGGGTCCCACCAGGACCTTCGGGTCCGAAAAACAAAAAAAATGCCGAAATGGAATTCGATGCATTTCTAAGAGTCTTGAACTCTAGGAAATGTCCTAATCAACACTCTGACATATCTGGCACACCCCACGGTGCTTAGCACGTAAAATAGGAAAAGACGAAAATACCCTCAAAAATTAGAAAAATCCCAGAAAATAAAAAATGATAAAAATTAAAAATATTACAATCTACCTTCCTTAAAAGATTTCATCCTAGAAATCTAGCCTCCCTAAAGAAGGAGGCCCAAAGCCGCACACCCTCCTGAGAACACCTCACAAAACCCCACAACCATGAACTCACCAATATTGTTGCCTTTGACACCGGACATCACATGGCAATCACACACTATTGCCAGAAAAACACAATGCTCACCACCCTATGAGGGTACTCATTACTCACGACATCAGAACACGAGACCAACTAGGCCCTACATCTGACTTTCTACGGACATTGGTCCACTCTACACTGCTATGCAAGACTCCGAAGCCCGAAGGAAGAATGGTTACTAGACCACCGTACATGACAATATCTAATCTCAACTCCTCCTTAAAAGGACAAAAAAAACCTAGACGAAAAACCCCGTCCGTCTCACAATCAAGCTCAACTCTAATCTACACATCTTTGTCAGACCAAACACTCACAAACTAACACTTAACTACACCATTACATACCCGTACAATAACTACCAACCACATCAAGCTTCAATCACTAAACTTATCATCCTCAAGATGCCTAAATAATGAGTCTCCCAATGACTACATAATCATGAGTCACCATAACAATAAAACCAATTATCTTGTACCCAGGTCACAAATCCTTAAAGCAAAATCTTTAATAATTAATAACCAAATCGCAAACCCTATACCTGACACTTGGTATTACCTAATACACTTTGTCAGCCGAAACAAATCATTCTAATCCACACTGTCACACTAACACAACGTGCTCTCACTATCCCTTACAAATTGAAACAATCATTGACCTTTAACCCGACATCGTGCTAAGAGGGATTGATTCAGGTGAAATGGTTAGCCAGACCATTCTCATCATCAATCCAGTCTCAGCATAAATGTCGTTCCTGTCCTCAAGTTGAAACCTCAAACGCATTCTCACACAGTCCACAAGACAACCATGAGATTCACTCACTATCAATCCATCGTTCTATGTAACCACAACGGCTAAACAGTGAAGTACTTACTCTAAAAATTCCAATCATGCTTTAATTATACAACCCTAATAAGCTAGTAATAACACAACAACAAACGTCACAATCATAGACCAGCATAAAAACTCTCTAATGATCTCATAACACTCATACCAGGTAGATGACTCCATAACATCATTTAGTTCAATTCTTACTTCTTCAAAACACAAATTACGACCGTCTCATGCCTAAAATATCAAAATCAAAATCAATCATTCCCATTATTTCTCAACGGAATCCCATATTCATTTTCTTTAATCACGTAGTTCTAAGGCGACATCTACACTTGTCCTCAAGACACTACTCAAATTAAACACCTATAAAAATATCTGAGTACATGACTCACATCACATCACCTAACCATCCTCAAGCTTATAATTCACGACATACCCCTAGCCATCACTAAAAGTATTAGACACCGAAAACACAATCCCTATTCGCTAACTCATGCTATCAAAACCACCCTCAAAACAAGTACTACTAAAATCAAAGACTACACCTCCCTCCATGGGAGTGAGTCAACAAAATCAACCAAACCTTTACCGATGAACTCAACAACTTAACAAATCATATACAGGTCCGTCCACCAATGAACGCGCATAACTCATTAATGGAAAATAAGATTTACGAAAAATAACGTTCTTTCCAGGACTAGAACAAATGGAAAGGGTCACAAACCCTGTTCTCATAAAAGACTGACGACTCACACCTGAATGCTTCCGACAGCTTATTACATGCTACACACTAACTGTCCAACTATGAACACCCAATCTCACCTAAAATGAACTAAACTCCTTACACACAACGAGAAGAACTAAATGGATACCCATATAGAACTACAAACTCAATTTTAGGCGACCTCACCACTATCGCCGTCATACACTATCAACATAGAAACCTCACATAAAATACCCCACAACGCCCATGCTAACCAAAACCAATCAGATCCCTACCACCCATTCGTCGAGTACTAAGATATAACTCAAAACACAACCATCAGACAAGAACATCAATACTCACAGCATACTAACACTAGAAACGATCACAACTTATTGAACACCACATCCTTTCACTCCCAAATGACAACTCATATGCCATAAAATGACACTTTACCACCCGTTCCATCACTACCTTCCTAAATGATACTCTCTCGATCACTGTGCACACCTGACTCTTGACCTCAATCACAAAAACCCAGTGACTCGTCAAAAGAAAATGGTGCCTATCTGGCAATATAGTCTTCATTGGCTCTAAAAGGCTAAATAGTCCACAATTTCCTTGACGAGCGCACAACCCCATCATTTACCTGACAATATATAACAAATAACTCACAATCTTTAATCCATCCTTGGATCATACCTGAAACCATTCTGCTCGTCAGTACTAAACATCACGCCATAACGCCTCTACTGCCATCATCCTCTAATGACAACTCAAACTCATGTCTCACCGACTAAAAAGGTTATCGCCAAGCGATATCTCCTCAAGTATCCCTAGGATAACACCATCATAACAAGAGAGTATGCCTCACTCTTGATACTCACCACATTAACCACTACATACCACTAGGATAGAATCCTTACACAGCAATGCCATACCCGACAGATCCCAAAGAAAAGGAATGAGCACAAAAACCAGAATGCTTAGCACCCAACTGTATCCTTAAACCATCTACAACACAATCAGTCACCAACACTTAATCAGCTTCTCTGACCATTCTTCCCAAAATAATCTACATACTCAAGCAAAGAAACCTTACGCCCTAGCGTCAACACCATCACTTTCCCTCTTTATCGTTCCTCTAAAAACCCTTGGCCCTGAAAAAAGTCAAATGGGGCTACCAACTAGACCTACGAGACCACCCTCATCCCAATCATTCTAATCATCAGTTTTGTAATGACCCGGTCATTTACATTCCTTTCCTTTTTCTGAAATTTTACGGATAAATATTTTTCGTTTAATTTTCTTTTCCGAGTTCTGTTTCTCATCACTGGGTATCATCTCAAGTGCTTAGAAATGGTTTTCGAGACTCTTTTATTTAGATTGATAACTTCCTTTAAGGACTGAGTCGTTTTCACATTTTTTTATTTTTTTGACACTATTCACTTTTCGTCCTTTTTCCTATTCTATCTTTTCCAGGTTTGTCACTTTTTGGCACGACCACACTTTTCATGCTCGGAGTTGGTTTTTGACTTCACGTGTCTTCATTCTAAGTGATTTTCATGAAATACATATCTTTACTTTTGTAAGAAAGTACTCTGGTTGCTCCTGGTGTCCACAGGGGCATGGATGCATAGTTCTTCATAATCTTTTTCGTTTGTTGGGTTGTTTTTCATAAATATCTTTTGAAGATATTTTATTTTAGGGGTTTTTAAGAAAATATTTTTGGAAGATATTTTCATTCTGTTTCATTAGTGCAACCCTTTTTGGAGGGCCATTGTATAATTAACGAAAATTATTGCAAAATAACTCATTTTGAACTTGGATCCTCATACGGGATTCATTTATACATTTCATCGAGTCGTGTACTCTCAGAATTTCCTTTTGGTCGTTTTTCTCCAGTTTCAGGGTTTCTAGCCTCAGCCGAACTTGTTCGGGGCATATCTCTCTGCTCGGGACTCGATTTTTGATGCTGTTTCTTCCGTTATTCATATTTTCTTATTTCGGTTCTTTTTTGTACACAGAGTTTTGCCGTTTGAGCATGTCTGCTCAAATTTCATTTTTTCGAACTCGGTAGGGCCCTTTTCGGGGCATTTGTAGGGTTTTCCAATAAATAAAATGTCTTAAAGTGAAAAGTCACTTTTTCATCGTCTTCCTCCCCTTCTTGACCGGCAGACATGGGAGCCCAAGGGGCTTCCTTCACTCTTTCTTCTCCTCTACTTGATTTCCTTTGTGAAAAGTCTTCTGCCCTAACATTTATCGTAGGCTTCGTCGTGTTCTACGTTTCCCCTTATTATAACCCATTTCTAACCATTTTGTGAGTTCGGGTTTGAAGTCAAGTTGTGAATTTCATGGGGCTTCCTTGGGATTCTTGTTCATCGTGTTTTCCTCGACAAAACCCCGAACTATCATTGGATTCGGAGCACTTTTCTTTCGGCGGGAATTTGAGATTTTCATCTCAAATTGAGGTAGGAGTGTTATAGTTTATATTCTTGTTATATTACATGCTATTGATGCTTATACAACCCATTTACAAGTCTTTGTATCAAATCTAGAAACTTTAATTAATTATTTCTTTGTGTAAGATTTAATTTTCCCGGTTGCTCATAGCTTGGTTTAAACATGTGACATGGTGTTATATTACACCTTAATTTAGTCATTGACATATATTAAATTGAGAGATTTTGAATAAGTATTGAAGAGTTTATTTAATATTTATCTTGAATAAATATTTAATTCATATGGCCTTTTTTAGCTTGAAATTGATATGTGTTAGCATATTACATTAGGCCCTAGCATGCTCTTCAACATAGGTGGATTTGAGGGTAATCGGAGGTGTTTTAAAATCTAGAGAATATTTATTTAATTGATTAATTAATTTATTCCATGTGTACTATTCATTCCATTGGAATTCTGACTTGATATTCTTGATGTGCATGCTATACACTCTTACATGTATTAAATCAAGAATATTCGATTAGGTTTTGAAACCTTTCATTTAATTATTTTCTAATATTAAGTTTAATACTCATGGCCATAGCTTGCATGGAATTTACTTGTAGCATTCTATTAAATTAAGCCTTGACATGTTTAATAACATACTTTAATTTGAGAGCATTTGGATGAATTTCAAAATCTAGAGATTTTAATTAAAAGGATTAATTAAAACCTATTCAATGATTTTTTGGTCTTGATTAAGTTTCTAACTTGGTGTTCATGTTTTCCTTGATAAGTTCCTTCACGTGTATCAAATCGAGAATACTAGGATAAGTTTTGAAACTTGTACTTAGTCATTTCCCTTGTATGGAACTTAATTCACATGGTTGTGTCACGTATGAAATAAACTTGTAACTTGACCTTGAACTTGTCCTTGACATATCTTATTCGTAGAACAGTTTGACTTGCCTTGTAATCTTGATAATTTAATCCCTTAGGTATATTAAATTCTCCTTCATGCTTTGATATTGAACTCTTGTCAAACATATGAACCGGACTTGTATTTCATGGACTTTTATCTTTTTTTCAAGCATCATGACTCCTTGTATCTTGGTTTAATTAATGCACTTAATGAATTTGCACAATTGTCTTGGAATGATTTAATTAGTCATGCGTTATTTAGAAAGTAACTGAATCATGTATCTTGTACTTGTGGTATATTTACTTCAATGGATTCCATGTGCTATATATCTTGATTCTAATCTATATAGATGCACACTATGATTTCTTGACATTTCATATGCCATAATAGTTGAGAACTTAGGGCATGACTTATGTGTTCCAAAATCTTGGTTGTGCATGGAATGTGGTTTAATGCATTATTTGCATCTTGATACACTCTTAGTTACACAACTTGCTGATTTTGGGACTTGGGATATCAATCAAGAATTGATATGGCTAGGACTTGGTTCTAGTTCAGCTGATTGTCATGTGAAATGCTCCAATCTTGTTAATTGCATAGATATTACGCCTTGTTCTTGATTTCGTGTATAACTCTTGTCTTGTTAATTGGAATGTTCCAATCATATTAATTACAATGATAATGTAATCCTTGTTAATTCGTATCTGAGAATTCCTTTTTCGTGTTAATTGGAATGTACCACTCATGTCAATTGTATTGATAATGTATTCTTGTTAACTTATATTCAAGCATCCTTCTTGTCGTGTTATTTGGATTATACTAACCTTGATTCATTTCATATGTGTTTATATATCATGATTCCTGTTAATATTACTCTAAGGTAGCTTAGGATGATTCCTGAGTCTCACTTTGACATAGACGCTAGGTGGCATGATCCCTTTTGAATTGTTTCATGTTAGTCTAAAATTCTGAAAGAAATCGAGTTTATTCATGTTCATTCTCTACAAGTAAACTTATTTACTCACCCTGAAGTTACTGGGGGTATTGTTCAGGTACAGGACTCAATATTTGGAGATCTCACTTACCTTGGGTGATTTGAAGCTTCTTATGGCAAAACTTGTATTTTTGTTTCAAACATGTAAAGTTTACATAAGTACATTTTTTGTAACCTATTTAATATGTTTGACATAAGGCCAAGGGCCACTAACTTTAAAGTTTAAGTGTATGCATTTAAATTCTAAGTTTTGCCATTGAAATGTAAACTTTTTCAACTTTGAGGTTTGACATGTGAATTTGAGTAAATGATATGTAATGAAGCCATGGGCCATTGTAACACATTTCATTATATAAAGTATACTTGCGAGCATGCTTGTATAGCTTAAAATCTTGTTTTTGATCCATATTCATGTTGAGGTTTGAGGCTTGGGTGAAGCCTCAACATTTCTTGTGCATTAACAATTGTTTTTGCACCTTTTCAAGTCATTTCGGTTGTCTAAAACTCTATTTTGGTCGACCGATGGCTTTTGGTATTTGTTTAAACATCAAGACACTCATTCCAGTAGCCAAAATCGCTGTTCAGGGCCATTTCGGTCGACCGATGGCTTATTTTGGTCGACCGATGGTTTAATTCGGTTTACTAAACCAACCAGCACTCAAAATCATGTTTTCAAAAAAGTTTCTGCCCAGTTCAGTCGACCAAAACTCTATTTTGGTTGATTGATACTCTATTTCGGTTATGTTTGCATACAGTCTCTCTGTCATGTTATAGCACTGAAGTTCTAACTCAAACGGTCATAACTTCTTCATTTCTAACCCAAATGGGGTGATTCTTGAGCCTAAATTCATGGATTTTGAGTCAGATTTTCAATGGTACCAATTTCATTCTCAGATTCAAATCAAAGTGGGAGTTACTCACATGTTTTAGTGAGATAGTGTCGGGTTTTACTTGAACCAGGAAAGGGCGTCTTGTGGGATTCTTGTCCAAAGTTTTTAAAACCTCTTAGAATGTTGTGAAATGATTAGTTTAGATTTTTTGGACCTTATTTGACTTATTTAGAGTCAAATGTCCATTTACCTTTGTAAATTGACCATTTTGCCCTTGATTAACAGGTTTTGCTCGTTTTTCTTCATCTTATCATTTCTCCTTCATCCGGACTCTGAATCATATGATTCTAGAGTCCATCTTGATTAGTTTTTTGTTCTCTTTCTAGTGGTGTGCTTGATGAAACCCGAATCCATATTTTCAAAAATAACTATTTGTCTGTGGGGGCTTAATTATTATTTTTCCTATCGCTTGCCTTCACCCTTCATTCCTTTCGGTTCCATGACCTCATGGAAGGTCATCTTAGGGTTTTAGAGGTGTGGTGTGCCTTGGAAGACCATTGTTTTATTTCTTGCTTCCGCATCTGGATCCGTTATTGGATCAATCTTTCGGTTCGTCACAGAACACACTAGGTTAAAAAATTCAGGGTCGTTACTATGAGGGCACTTGCCCCCCTGGCCTGGCCTGCCCATTACACATATAGAATTTTTTATTTTATTTTATATGTGTGCATATGGATTTTTTTTTTTTTTTTTTTATGTAATACACCCCCTAAAATTATTAATTTTTAAAATTATCTCTTATTTTTCTAGTTTCCCCCCCCCCCCCTAATTTACTCTTCAAATTCTTTAAAAAAAGTTAAATTTTCCTTGTTAAATTAAATTTTAAT
>JAOTQH010272856.1:0-10609 GCA_025631255.1 Cornus kousa
AAAAAAACCAAAAAAAAAAAAAAAAAAAAAAAAAAAAAAAAAAAAGAGAAAGAAATACAAACTTTAATTTCAAGAGCGGCATTGAACGCCTAGGAATCCAGTCCATTGATAAAGGGACTGCATGTAATGAAACTAATTGAAACATGCCTTAACGAAATATTCTTTCAAACCGCAAAATTTATGTAGCCTGATAAAAGTGAAAATTGCCTTTAATAATTTGTTGTGATAGGTATCTCAAAAATAAAATAAAATAATTTACTGTGAACCTATCACAAAAATGTCCCTCCATTATCCGAATAGTCAACATGAGTTAAGCAGGTCTGGCATCTAAAAGGCCCAGTTTTATGTACTGCAAAAATAAATAGATAAAATAAAATAAAATTCACTCCTATTTTACACGAAAATCGTAGGCCGGCATAGATCATGTATCAATTTTGTATCTTTTACCGTCTCATTGTTTTATATGCATTAGATAATTATAGAAAAAATTCTCTTAGCATAACTGAAAGAGATTCAAACTCTCGATCTTCAAAATATGAGATGAGAGTCTTTGTTGTTAGACTATCTCTTAATAATTAATTATAATCTTATTATTGTATAAAATAATTATGCTCGTATAAATAGAGGCAGGAATGTTCAACCATAGATCTCATCTGTTTGTCAATTATAATTTCTTACGGTAGATTTTAATTTGCCATGAAAAAAGCAAGTAACCAACAAAAGTGTAAGCTGGTTCGGGTTCTTAAGAATGGGTCATACGATCAAAACAAGTCCCCTTTGACATAGAAGATCAGAATCCACAATAATGTTGTGGGCCCATTTCTTAAGTAGTGCTGTCGTGGCAAGACTTCATTGGTCATTCCACTATAATCCATTGGAAGGGTAGCCAATTAAAAGAAAGGGCAAATTGTACAAAACCCCCTTTAACTTTTAATTTTTGGCAAGAAACCCCCTGAAGAAAAAAGTTGATATAAAACCACCCTGCCTGTCTAATTTATTGCAAAATTTATAACTACGCAAATGGCCTTTAAAATAAATTTTAAAGATATTTTTATTTTTTTCCCTTTTTAAATTTTTTGAAATAGTACTTTAGGAAAATTTTAAAAAATACACATCATTAAAATGAAGTTATAATACGAAAATGCTCTTTAATGTAAATTTAAGAAATTTTAGGTGGTCTTAAAATGATTTTCATTTTAGATTTTAAATTATTTTTTTAAAAAAAATTAAGAAAATTTTAAAAATTATTCCAAGGTATTTTCATTTTCTTATAAACGTACCATTAAAAAAAGTTTCAAAAAAATTTTAACACCACTTAGAGTCAAATGAGTTATTTATATTAATTTTATATTAAGAGAAATTATTTTTTAAAATTTATATTAAGGGGCATTTTTTGTTATAATATGATCGATCACTTTGCAACAAATTTAATAGTTAGGGGGTTTCTTACAAATCATAAATTGAAAGTAGAAGAGAGTTTTATGCAATTTGCCCTAAAAGAAAAGGACTAAATACTTGAATTATTAAATGAGTTAATATTAACAAAGAATTATAATCCATTTTAAATAATGAGACCTCATGTTTACATAATTATCAACTAATTCAATTAAGAGACTTTAATCCAAAGTCATACAAAGTGGGAGAAGAAATTGGAGCACAAAAACGTACAAAATTTAAATCAAACAAAATAAAATTAAAAGAAAATAAAAATAAAAATTGTGTGACTCGAATGTAATCCGCTCGCATAAACTCAATTTACAGTGGTTGGAATTAAAAAGTTAGAAATTGTCAAAATCTTGTGGACTCCTTTCTCTCATTGCAATGAGCTTAGGTACAATTATAGTTTCCACTGATTTTCATTCATGTTAAATTAACTAAATCATTGACATTATTTTTGCTTTGTGGACACATCTTCTCTCTCATTGCCATTAAAGAAAGAACATTTAGACCAGAGTCATAGATCTTCTCTTTTCCTCTATAAATAAGTAAGCTCGTGGTTTCCAATTCTTCGTGAATTCGAACCATCTTGTAAAAAATTATTTGAAACTTTATCAACATTGTTATTAAATCTTTTCGAAAAAAACAATATACTAAAGTTAGAATTTTCTATGAGTTGTTTAGAAAGAGAAATTTATATTGATTTGAGTTGTTTAGAACCATTGTTTGTTATTTTGTTGTTACTACTATGGCACTAATATATTAACATAAACGTAGAATATTACATGTGTCCGATATATAATTGATGTGGTTCGCTTGATTATATGTTTATTTTTTTATTTGTTATGATTATGACTTTGAACCTAAAGCAAATGTTGATTATTTTTTTTATTTTTTTTATTTTTGATAGAATTCTTGTGCTCTTTTTAATCCCGGCCCGAATATCAATTAAAAAGAATTTGGATGACAACTGATAGTATTGAAAGAGAGAGAATTTGGATGAAAACCAGAGACCTTAGAATCAGTAAAATTAGAGTTTGATATTACATGTATATGAGTGGTTTAATTGATGTGAGTCCTCAAATTTAAGACCAAAACAAGCAGCATTACACATTAAAATAAATTAGATGCTCTATCACATAGACCCTACAGAAATTTAAGTACTTGATAATTCAAAGTCCAATTATTCTCATCTTGTGCCTTATTTCCCGTTATTTTTGCACGGCAAACATTCAGATCTCTATCAAGTTCCATCAGCTTTTTGGATTTGTTTATGCAAGACATTAAAATAATAATAATAATAATAAATAATAATAAATAAAAATAAAATAAAAGAAGAAGAAGAAGTTCATTTCTAGAAACTAACAGCATTAAATCAAGTTTCTTAGACATTATCCAATGGCCTAAACAATAGATAATCTAGTTTTTTGAGCGGGTATGCAGTTTCCCTCCTCCTAATTTGTCAAAATTTAAAAAAATAAATAAATAAATAAAGTTCCCCCTAACTATCACATTAAACGGTGGGTCCAGTTCCTTTTAATGCTTGTGTGGCTACATATCATTGGTCTATCCATCCCAATCTAGGAAGGGCGGGAATTGGGAAGTCAAATACAGGGTTCCAACTTCCAAGCCTTGTGAACCTCATTGAGATTAAAGAAAACGCCTTTTCAAACCAGGCACATTATTTTCTTCCCCTCTCGCTTTCAAAGTTAAGCTCCATTGTCTACTTTCTTTTCCACTCGAGTTGAAATAATCTAATACCGTAACTGACATTGTCAATATTCATTTCTCAAAGATAGTGATGGTATAAAAAACTAGGGTTGATGTTAATTTGTCCCGGGTAATATGAGTATTTAATTTATAGTGTCATCCTTGCTGTTGCATTTTATATACATAATCATGTCCATACATACATTTTGTGTGAGAATATTGTTTACAATAGTACTGTGTGGTCTGAGTTTAGCTGGTACTTGTTTGTGGGGGACTTCTTATTTGATGGGTGGCCAATTCTATCATCTCAAGGCCCACTATTTGAACCCTTCTAGGTAATATTCTTCTTTAATAGCTGTATGAGAATCAAGGCCAAAGCCATACAACATCTTCTCAATATTATTAAGGCCACTCTTTGTCATCATACATCTAGAGGTTAAAGAGGGAGGGGAAATAATGCTGGCATGTTTTAAACAAGGGCTAAAGACCCTAAACAATACGTGCCTGCTAGGCTAGCACCGCACTTGCTTTGTTATCATACATACTATGTCATATACCCATTGTTAACCTTGAGCAGTGTCAAATTTGTCCAAAACTTGTTAGTGTGGTATCTATTATTTTCATTTTTTTCTTAAGCTCTCAATATGTGACTTCCCATGTCGTCTCGGGAAGAAGTTGCTGGCACTTATACCTGCGAATGTCTCCTAACCATGTAAATGTGTTTTAAAAATCATGATCACCAAGAATGTTCAAAGTGAATAGTACATATATATATATATATTTTCTTGCAAAAGTTCCATTACAATTCGCGCATAGTTCCTTGTAAGTTTTATACAGTTTAAGACTCTAAGCAGCACTGAGACAATTTTGGGGAAATCAACTACGGAGTATTTAATATCCAATCAATTAATTTTTTTTGAAAGGCAAATTAGAAAGAAACACATATAATCTAAACAAGTTTATTGTTGCTGCCTGATAATTTTATTGTTGGTTGTGTAGATTGTACCTCTTGTTTTTACAGTAGTAATGTGTGGTCTGAGTTTAGATGGTACTTGTTTGTGGGGGACTTCTTATTCGATGGGTGGCCGATTCTATCATCTCAAGGCCCACTATTTGTACCCTTCTAGGTAATATTGTTCTTTAACGACTGTATGAGAATTAAGGGCTTTAAGCCTGATGCCATACAACATCTTTTAAAATTCATGATCACGAAAAGTGTCCAAAATGAATAATAACCACGAATGATGGGAAGGGTAATGACACGTAACTATACATATATTTTTGGATTTTTTTTATTATCAATAGATACATAGTAGAAAATAGTTCTTTATAAGTTTTATACAGTTGAAGACAATTTTGCTAAAATCGAATACTGAAGTATTTAATATCCAATCAATTATTTTTTTGAAAGGCAAATTAGAAAGAAACGCCTAATCTAAACAAGTTTATTGTTGCTGCCCTATAATTTTAGGTCTAATGTTATAATCAAACGATAAAAACAAAATTAGTAGGGGTTGCTAATCCTCCCATTTTAGCCAATATAAGTTCGTTGATTCCATAGAAAATGGGATTCTAAAAAAGAAAATATCCATTTTCATACTATTACCAATTTACAAATTTTTTTTTTCTTTCCGTACCCTGCAATTGTGAGACATGACTCACTCAAGTTTGTGAACCTTAATTTCAACCGAAGTACTAACCCCACTAAACAAAAAAATGTCACTAAAAAAGTGACAAAGTACCCTTCATTCTCTTCCTACTCTTTAATTTTATTGTTGATGCAATCACACGTTCCATATGTCAAACCATGTTGGAGAAAAGGAGACAGTAAAAGTTATACTTTTGCAAGTAATCCAAACACCTGCTGCACCACGAGTTAAGAGTCAAACATGTGCTGAAACTACATTACTCAATTCACACTCTTCTTTTGGTTTGTTTTGAGCTTGGGCTTTTGCCCTCTCTCTGTTTCCTTGTTCCGATCAAAAAAATAAAAAATTTAAAAAAATTAAAAAATAAAAAATTCACACTCGTCACCAGGTAAGTCTGGAAGTTAGAAAAAAGTTGAGAAGACACTTTTTGTAACAGTTGATTAACAATTTTGCACAAAGTCTCTCTCTTCAAGCATTAATTACAATGTCAAATTCTTCAACTTGTGAAGTCCCACAAGTTCATCAGCAACCTGGTTCAATAGCAGCTCAAAGATTTGATGCTCAAACCCAGTACAAATCTCTTCAAAATCTTCAAAATTGAACACTCCCTGAGTCACCCAATTGGAATCTTCCATATTCTCTTCTGCCAACCTGCAAATTTGAACCAACATTTCAGTGTAACACTCCGTTTCTTCAGTCTTCAATGCCTTGTCAGCTTGGTGACTGCTCACTCTTAGATCTTGATCTTCATCAGTATTCAAAGCATGAAAGATTTTTGGACTTGGGTAATCACAGTTGGTGATTTTTGATGATGACTTGGCCCTCGAATTCAAATTCATTAACCCTGTATAAAGAAAAGGACCATAAATTTAGCTGATTGTTAAATTTGAAAAACAAATATCAATATCTATCAATAGCATCATCTAGCTTAAAAAATCAAACCTGATATAGGGCTTGAGTTCAGTGAGTTACAACGCTCAGGCTTTACTTTGTGACCCACATTTTGATTCTTCTTCTTCTTTGTAAAGCTTGATTCAATCAATGCTTCATCGGGTTTTATCAGCTTTGCCGGACTTTTAGCCTTGAGAGTTGAAGCTGGTTTTCTATAACCATCCTTCTTATGAGGCAAAACATAGCTAACCTCTGAAGAAGTTTCACCAGAGACCATCTTTTTCTTGTCCATTCCTTTACAAACCTTCTTGTTCTTGTTGTCTCTGTCAGCATTCCTTTCCTTCATAGACAGTGCTCTTTCTTTCATGTTCTCTCTGTTTTTACTTTTCTCTGCCTTCTTGAGCTTCGTTTCTTGAATACCCTTATCCAAGTATCTCTCATTCACCCTCTTTTCATTGGCTTTGCATAGTGCTTTCTCGAAGCACAGGACAAAGAAATCAGGGCTTTGTTGATTGATAAACGTGGGAGTTTCGCGAAACGAGACGGATGTTCTAACCCTGCGATGCAGGGCTGCTTGTGTTGGATCGAATTCGGGCACGTGACCCGTGTAATTCACTGATCTGCTTCGCAGAATTGATTCAAGACTTCTCTGTTTTGGGATGTCTGGCAATGAATCTAGACCCATAAGTCTTGCCACTATTCCTGGGGTCGCTTGAGCATGAACCTGAGCCTTGGCCTCAGTGATGGAGTCTTTTTCTGGAAAATTGAAGTTGGTAGGGTCTGATTCGGGGATTTGATCAGAAGGGTAGGTTGGAAGACTGCCGGTGCATAGGAGACGGCGTAGGACGCCTGAGAAACACTTGGAGGTGGCATCTTCAGAACTGTTCATGTTTGTGTTTGTGTGTGTGAGAGAGAGAGAGAGAGCTATGCAAGGCTGAAAATAACTTGATAAATACTGTGATGTGGAGGAGAAACAAAACTAGGATGGTATCTCACCAAAATGAGACAGAACTCATTGATAGCATAAATCTGTCTGCCACTTGAGAGAGAGAGAAGCCAAAAGGCATCACTATACAGTATGCAGTGCTACGCCAGAGAGAGAGAGCTAATGGATGAGAAATGGAGTGGCAAATAGTGAGCTCTGAAAGATAACAGTAGATTAGTGTCAGGAAGAGGAAACACTAGTATAAAAGAAGAGGCAAGTGGTATTCAAAATTGTCAGCAAAAACAAGTCTGAAATGCAAGGCAGTAGTAGGGTTAGAGAGAGAGACAGAGACAGAGTTTGACTGTTGTTGGATTTGGATGAGACGGTGGTTGAAACACGAGCAAAGAAACAAGAGGATGAGAGTCTGTCTCTGTGGTCATTGAGTTCACACTACACACAACAAATGAAAGCTATTGAAATATTCAAAACAGAGTTTAATTTAGACTCATAACATCAATTTAAAACCCTTTTCTGTCATTTCAGCACTTCATTCAATCGAGTAACGTAAGATTGTGTGAATTGCCCCCACAAAGACCAAAAAAGCCCTAAATTTTTTAAAACAGTCAATGACCCAGTACTAATCTCGTGTACCCCACTAACATAAACTGAAAGAATATGAATGAATATATTGCAATCACTTATTATTATTATTATTAACTCCTCCCTCGGGTAAAATGCTTATTTAAGTCACTCCATTAATCAACATGACCAAGCATAACATATTAATGTTGTTAAAAGAACAGTAAGACAACATTAAATTCATAAAATTAAAAAATTAAAATTTGAAACCTAATCGTTAAAAATATTTAAGTATCAAAAATTAGTTTAATTCAAGTCCAATTCAATCATTAATAAATAATAATGAAAAAACACTTTGAAATATCCCACCAGTCTCTCAATATGTTTTGATTTCGGAACCTTAAACGACATAATTTGACTGAAAAACAACATATATCATGAGTTCTAATTGAAAATAAGTATTTTCAATTAAAAATAGGCTCGTTAAAATTACTTCAAAAAAAAAAAAAAATGCAAAAGTTTAAGCGTTTAACATTGGGATAGTCCAAAAGACCCCTTGGTTTATTGACAGCCCATTCTAGATGAAAAAAAGTACAATTGGAGAGATTGGTTGAACCGCTCAAGTCCTGAATCTAAAGGGTAAGCCTTGCAATGGGAAAAGGTCCAACCAAAACACAGAAATTTCAATGGGAAAGCCTTGCAAAGAAGTAATGGGACAGAGTGGGGTTTTGAACATTGTTTTTATTTAAAATGTGTGAAGAGTGGTAAGGAAGAAAGATTGTCCCGACAATATGCCTTGTACTGGGTGCAGCAGCAGCCGAAGTTGTTGACTTTTGTGAGTGTGTGAAGTATGTGCATTGTCAACCACTGAATTGAATAAGCGGTCTTACTGTGATCTCCCGCTTAATATCATCACCCACACCGACTACCTCTGCATTCAATTTTAGCTCTCTACAACCACTTGTCACTGATACACTCACACAACTCGACCCATTTCTAACTTATAAAAGTTGTTATTTAATTTAAGAAAAATGGTAATTAAACCAAAAGAGACATGCCGCCGTAGTCACTTCTTTAATTATTTAAAAATTTAAATTATTAAGTAGTCCTGCATATCAATTCATTTATATACAATTATTTTTTCATTTGAATTTGATGTGGGACGAGTAATCTCTTGTTATAACACCCGAATTAGGACTCATGGTTCTTGATTTATGTTTTTGTCCAGCCCACCAAGAATATCAAGAGTTCAAGACTAAAGATCTAATCTTAGACGTTATTACATACAAAACATTATTCTCATTTTCAGACTGAGGCTCAAATTGAAACCGATTTGTTGGTTTTTGTCCACACAAATTTCATATATGCCATCTTTCGTTGGCATGAAATTGAAATTAGAAAAATTTTAATTCAAAATTTAAATATATTTTTCTTTAATTTCTATTTAAAAACATCAATTCTATGCAATTGAAGACCGCTTTCATTTTTATTCCAAATCCAAATAACTAACACCCTTCCCCACTACTTACTCCACTTCACTAACAGATGGCCCATCCTGTCTGCAATTACAGGGGCAAAATTCACAGTGCCTTTTTGATGAAAAGTGTGAAGCTCAACAAATAGTGTACAACTTAGTTTAACTTTGCGTAGTTGACAGGGTCTCTCTATCCGAAGGTGGGGGAGTTTAGGAGCTTGTTGACAGGGGTCTCTCTATCGGAAGGTTGGGGGGGGGGGGGGGGTGTTTTGGAGCTTTTTTGAGGGTGTTTTAATATATTCTACACTAGTTATGTCGTCCTAATTCGTGAATGTAGTCGTAATTTTTTGAGTGAATTACATAAAATCTGTATGTTCTTCTGCATGTCGTCCTAATTCGTGAATGTAGTCGTAATTTTTTGGATGAACTACATAAAATCTGTATGTTCTTCTGCAAAGGTAATTTTTAACTCTATACATTTAGTGTTGTTTTCTCATATAATGAAATTACTGCAACTCGTTAATGTAGCCGCATAAAATCTCTATGTTCTTTTTCGTGTGTTTGATGCATTAATTTTCGCAATACTCTTTTGATAAAATATCTGTGTTCTTGTTTGTGTATTTGATGTAATAATTTTCGCAAGGGTCTTTTGGTTATGTTCTATATATTTACTATTTACTTCAACATAAAAAAAACAGAACATCACTTTGCACTTATATTGCCCCTTTATAGGCAACATTGTAGCTCGAACATCCTCTCCTCCACTGGAAAGGGACATCCACACTCCATGAAGAACAAGTAGCCACGTCTTCTGCAGATTGGATCTATTAAAACTCTTTCTGAAGCTACATTTTCCATCACACCTAATTTATTGTGGTTAGATCTCCATTTAAAGTGTTCTTAAGTTTTTCCCTTTAACTGCAACTTGCAATTTCCATCGTCACTTTCAATACCACTGTAATCTTCCTAGACACACACTAAGCTTATTTTACTTGGAAACTATAATGGGTGCAGTGAGTAGTGATAGAGCTCCTAGCTCTCGAAACGGGTATACCCATGTTTATTTTCCCTTCCCATAGTTTGACATCAAAAAAATTAATAATAATAATATAAAAAATAAATAAATAAAAAAACACCTTAGAATCTAAAACGTCCTCTTCTTATGTTAAGAGATTTTCAGTACCCTATAAAGCTACTAAATGAATATCAGTGTGTAGAATTTCGGTAGCAATCAAAAACCTTTTCCAAGCCCAAGATGAGCTACAGCCTTCCTTAGAACATTCCCACTTGTCTTTTCAAATTTTGGTTCTCCAAAAATATCACTTCAACTTTTTCAAGAGTCATGTCAGCAGTTTTCTGTCTCCAGAAACAAGCACACCATCAGACTCTCTGCATTTTCGATCTCCAAAAGAAAAAAATTATTATTATTTTTTAAATTTTTTTTTCTTAACGGCTATATTTCTAACCGCTATATTTCTACCGATTATATTTCGTATACTATAATTTTATTATGTAATGGTTTTTTAATATTTAAAATGATGAAATTGTTTCTCAACGACAATATTTTTAAATCAAATAATATTTTTACAAATTATGAAAAAACCTAAGATTGATATTATAACTTTAAACAATTCATTATCCATTATGGATTTAAAAATAAATAAATTAAACAAAACAATTAAAAATAACTTGAACAATATAATATCATAAATAGACCAAAGATTACAAAATCCTATAGGAACTTTGAGGCAGACCGTGAATGCAAAGATTCCAATATCTTATTTTGTCGTGCAATAATCCAAATTTTTCCCGCTTCTATTAATGCCGAATTTAGATCTGTTAACATGAACTCCTTCTTTTCAACTATTTGTTTCTCTTGAATCTCTAGCTGTCGTGTCCTCTCTTTCTCCGTTTTTCTTACCTCTCATGTCACTTGGGTATCCT
>JAOTQH010272867.1:0-10608 GCA_025631255.1 Cornus kousa
AGGACCTTTAGGTTTAACCTAAGGGAATTCTCCTAAAAAAGGAGTAAAAAACAATGGGTTATATGAGGGGTCCAGTGCAAGGGCTGGGAGTAGATGGAGGTGAGCCAGAGGTGAGGGAAAATAGAGGGAGGGAGAGAGAAGGTGATGACGTTTGGGAGGAAGACGGGGAGGTGAAGGTTTTTGTTTTGCTCTGATACCAAAAAGAAGTAGTTTTGGGTTTTGGTGTACTCAAACCAAGAGCCAAGAGCCATATTTATATACAAGAATAAGGTGCAAAGAAAGGAAAACAAATCAAAGAAAAGCAGGAAATATGCCGAAATCTACGTGATCCCATGATTATGGGGATATTATCTACGTGATCCCATGATAATAGGGATCTTACATAAAACACCTAATAAAAGGCTGAAAGCAGCTAATAATAATAATAAAAATAATAATAATAATAATAATAAAGATATTTCAACAATTTAAAAGGTAAAGCATCGACATGGTGGGAAAAATTACGGATTATCCAAAAGCATAAAGGTAAGCCAAAGATTGTAGAATGGGAGAGGATGGAAGAAAAAGTTGAAGAAACAATTTTTGCCTTTTAATTATGTCCAAACGCATCATGCGAGGCAAGGTAGCGGTAGTGTGGAAGATTACACTAATGAATTATATTTGTTGTTAGCACGCAATGACCTATCGGAGAGTGGAGAACAGATTGTGGCACACTATATTAGGGAACCAAGACCCAACATACAAGAAGTTCTGCTCTCGCATTCATTTTGGTCAGTTTCGGAGGCTTATCGACGAGCTTTGGTGGTGGACAAACAACAAAACAAGCAGGTTTTGCGCTCCAGCAGCACTTCCACAAGGTTGCAGTCCACTTTTAAGTGCAAATCAACCTCTACAACAGTGCAAAACAAGGCCCAACATGTGGGACAGCACCTGCCGCTTGGTGGTGTTAGAGAGCAGGCTGCCACTGTTGAAAACTTCCAAAATTATGGATGGCCAGCAGGCCAAAGTCAAGGAGGAGACCTTGGGCTGAAGTGTTGCAAGTTTGATGAGCCTGGGCATAGATTGGTGGGGTGCAGAAAAGATGAAAAACAGATTTTGATCGAAGAAGATGATGCAACCCCAGAGGTCGAGCCAAAATTTGATGATTATCTGGAGGAAGAGAATGATGAAATCTTATATGATGATTTAGGTGAATTCTTGGTTATGCAAAAGTCCCCTTTGCTTCCGAAACACGAGGATGATAAAGTTAAGGAATTTGATATGGCAAAAGAAGAGGATGGTGACAAGAAGTTTGCTATTGAGAATGAACAACATGGATTAGCTGATGAATGGGTCAAAGAAATTTTCAAATTCCATGTCCAAGATGGAGTGGAGAAGTTTAGGCATCAAGTTTGTGAAGAAGGATCATTATGTGAGTCGATTGTTGATGAAGAAATTATTAATCCAGAAAGTGCTAGTGAAGATACTTTGGTGTCGTGTTCTGAAGATTTTCTTGGCAATGTGTTGAATAATTTTGTGGCAAACAGGACTTGTTTGTTTGGGATTGAATTTGGTGCAATGCTTCTCGAGGTTTGGCAATATGAGGACCGAGTTCATAGTTATCTCAGTATGAAGTTCACCGTGAAGTGATCATTCCAGCATGTCCCTTGGATACAAAATGACTTGATTGTCCACTTAAAGGTAGAGTCAAGGTGAACTTCATATTTGCTCGAACAATGCAATCAAACATAAAAAAATTGAAGCAAGATTTTGTAGCATTAAGATCAAGTCTTCAAAGGTATGAAATTTTGTTCATACTATTATACGATGAGCACAATGAGCCACTTTATTCGCAGTGAAACTTGTGGGCAAGTTTTTTCCAACCCGGGGGGACTGATGCAATCAATGATTTTATCTACTTTGTGATTTTTGGAAACTTTCCATATTATGCTTTTTGGAAACTTTCCATGTTCTGATTTTTGGAAACTTGCTGATTTTAAGTAATTTCAGATTAATAAAGTAAAGAGGCAAACAGAAGATTGGTGTCATCCTTTGTGAAGTTGCCCTTGGTGGTGAAGAGCTTGTTGGAATCCTGGATATGAGAAGAAGTTCCAACTGAACCTCCTTGTGCCTTCCTAGCATTTTCCCGAGTAGTCTTGGACTTGTTCAAGGCACGGAGATCCAACTCAGTCATAATCCTCTGATGATAAGCTCGTGGAGGAATCATGATGTTGTTCTTCTTATAGAACTCCATGATAATCATCGGGAATTGAGAAGCATGCTTGTGAGAATTCTTCTTGTAATGAAGAATCATGGTCCGTACAATTGATGAACTAAGTTCAATTAGAGCTCCCGTAGCTAGAAAGTACAGAATCTTAGTCCGTTCCAAGGTGATCTCATCATTCTTCCCAAAAGATCCAAGATTACCCATGTAAAACAAATTGGGAAGTGCTAACTCATCCTTGAGATGGCGAGACGGAATAAAGTGAGGTTCTTTTGGAGATCTTGAGACACATATAACATCATGAATTTTTGAGATAGTTGGCTCCAATCTTTCAACTGGAAAGTCTAGAATATCATTCCATCATCTTCATGAACAAGTTCCAATCCTATAATGTCATCAATAACCTCATCATTGACATGATAATCAATTCCAAAGAGAGCTACAACAAACTTGTTATCTTTAAGATTGGCCTCTTTGATGTTGGCATAAAAATAATGAATCATATCGGCAGAAAAATTGTTATCCATCGTTGTGAAGAAGAGCCATTTGTTTGTCTCGATATACTCTACAAGCTTTTTGCCAGTACTGCCCTGTAGCTTGTCAAGAAGCACATTTCTCTCGGTTTTAATCGGTCCATCCTTGTAGTTGCTATTGAAAGTCTTTCACGCATCTTCATTGAAGAAGTGATCTTGAGTAAATTCAATTTTCCCTGTCTCAGAAACAGATGGATACCCATTCGGTATCTCTTGTGGAGGATCATTAGAAGCCATGGAAGGGGTAGGAGCAATTAGCGGAACTCTTGAACCCATTTGAGGTTCCCGGATTTAAATTCTAGTTCTTGCACACTTTGGAGTCTTTCCGGTAGCAATTTCTTTGCCCTTTGCCTTCGTGGATGCCTTTGGAGCCATTTTGATTCACAACCTTTTTCACCTTGTAGCTTCCAAGTTGGTAAAGGAATTTTGTCAAACACCTGGTGTACAACCCGAAAGTTCCTTCGCAAAATATTGATTTTAATCCTCTAAAACCCAAAAATAATGGCAACAAGACAATAACAATCTTCAATCCTCAATAAAATAATCACAAATTGTCAATTCGTTCACACTTGTAAGCCTTTTTAAACAAATCAACCAAGTCTTCAAAAATTCAATCCCCAGACTCCAAATTGTCAAACCCAACCACCAAATCTTCTTCTCCAAACAAGAAGATCAAAGTATGAATTTGGAAGAAAAATATGAGAGTTACCATACAGATTTGATGCAAGAAAGATGATGTGTGAAGATGTATGTATATGGAGATGCAAGTGAGAGAGAGGAGAGCAAAAACGTGCGCCAGAGTGGGTTTAGAATGACTTAAGCTTTCGGAGAAAGTGTAATTTAAGTGCCAGAGAGGGTTTAGAATGACTTAAGCTTTCGGACAAAGTGTAACTGAAGTGCCCAAGTGCAGGGACAAAGTGTCTCAAACCGGTTCAAGTCTGGCAGTGTCAAATTTCAATTGCAACCTTGTGCACTTGAACCGGTTCAAGTCTTCCAGACTTGAATTCTTTGAAAAACACTTGTTCAAATTTTCCCCAAAACAATTTAAACGACTTACAGAGATGATCATATGCCAGAAATTACTTGATTAAATCAAATCAATGCATGGAAAAAGAAAATTCAATTTCTTTCATTTTTACCCTTTTTTTTTTTTTTTTTATAACTAAAATGAGAAAACAACTCCAATAAATTTCAAGTCAACACATGATCCAAAAATTCTAGAGGATTTACAAATGTCCGTGAACACAAATGCATGACACCACAGAATTTTCAATAATTTTCGACCCTGAGAAGGCAATCTCAACATGAAATTCAACTTGCAATTTTTAAAAAGTTTAGAAATTCATCTAGAAAGTTCATGTGTTTGTATGTAATCCAATCTCCTCAAATTTCAATCAAATTTCATCAAGTCATTGTCTAAATCATATGGATCAAAAAGCATCAAGATAAGATTGTTTTTGAGCAAATTTTCTAAGCAAGGCAGCTTTCATTCTAAAGAGCAATCAACAATTCCCTATTTCGACTTGTCTCCACCTTTCTTTTTACTCAGATAATTCCTCTACAAAGTCTAATAGGAGGAGCTTTCAACCCAAACTCAATAGGTAGCCTTTTCCTTAGCAAAGGTTTTCAGCAAAATTTCCTTTTTCTTTTCTTTTCATGCTGAATTTTTTTTTTTTCCTTTTTTTTAAGCACTTGCTCTATATTTTTTTTGAACAATAACCTTTATAGCTTTTATGAGCAATATAACCTAGTCAACATTCTAATGATTTCAATTAATTTTCTCAGAGACGGACTAGTGCACATGAAGGTTATGAACTCGAGACTCAAATCTAAAAATCACATAAACATAGCAAATTGGTTTTCATTGTATAGATTACAACCAAGAATCTATTTTATCAAATCATCATTAGTCCCAAGAAAAAAAGAATTTTCTCATATGTTATCAAGAAAAAAAATATGATCATTACTTTCCCAAACCACAACCAAACCCCTAGACTACAAAAAAATGATCCAATGGCAAACATATTTTCAAGAATCACAATTCATGATCACTCAACCTTCCTAGGACATGGTTAGAGGGTTTTGTACCCAATGACCTATTGGAAACTAGTTCCATAGAATCAACCAGCACATAGTTGACTAACTCTTCTTTCTTGATCCAAACAGTCTCCACTTTCAATTTTGAAAAGTTTTTTCAGTTTTGACTTTCTTCGCATGCAAATTCTTAACTTTAGAATTTTTGGGTGAAACAAAATTTTAACTTTTCTTAGCATGCACTCTATTCTTAGCATGAAACCCATGAGAATGAATATCAAAAAAACTTTTCTTTTTCCTCCGAAAACAATAATGTTGGCTATGTACAGTTCTATCGCAAAAAGTGCAATGCAACACATTAGGCACATAAGACATCTTAGAATGCAATGAATCAACCAATTTAGGATCAGGCATGTTCTGATTAACAGGTTTCACAAAGATTGTTTTACCCTGATTACTAGATGAGCCCTTCACAAATCCTAAGCCTGTTTTATCATTCATATTCTTGGCAATATTTATCATCTTATTCAGTTTGACTTGTCCAGATGTAAAAGTAATCGCTCTCTTGTGATTTCTTCAATTCAATATCAAGAAATTCAACTCTAGAAACAAGAGAATCTTTCATAGAGTTAGCTATACTTACCTCGCCTTCAAGAGATTTGACTTTTCCTATGAGATGAGAGAGAATGAATTGGTTTCAATAATTCTCAATTTACCTTCATCAACTTGTTTTTTTAGTTCATCTCTTTTCAAACCATTTTTCACAACCAATCCCATTTTCAAACCATTTTTCACAAACTTAGGAAAATCAACTCCACAAAACTTGTGAAATTCAATACTCACACACGCCTTCTACCACTCACACTCTAGACAATGCAAGGTGAGTTAAAATCAAGGAACTATGCTAATACATGTTTCCAAAATGGGCAGCCAGCAAGAATGACTTTCATATAGACATTTTTGACAAATGCATAGCATGCTAGCACATAACTAACACAATTGTACATGTTGAATCCAATTATAACATCAAGATAGAACAATTCATCCATTTACATAATTTCCTGCACCTTCCTATAATTTCCAGCACTTAAATATAACTTTCAGCACTTTAAATATAATTTCCAGCACCTATACATAACCTAAATGGGATTTTCCACAATTAATCTTAATTTTCAGCAATAAATCTTAATTTCCAGAATTTCCAGCAACTAATATGTATAATTTCCAGCATGGATTTATAAGTTTAAGCACTTAAACATCAACATGTATACATTTATATATGTCTACACTAGAATTTACAACATAAAAGTATACTAGTATACAAATTAACTTATGAATCATGCTAGAACTCAAGTAGGAAAGCTAATATACCAACTATATCACAATTAACATGAATTACAAGCATGATAATAACCCCATCAGCATTGTATGCTATAAATATGTCTACACTAGCATGCTTGATAAGGAGAAAACACACAATCACTTATAGAAACCAAGGAAACCTTATTAGTTAGACACCCCCTACCCCACTTAAGATAAAAAAACCACAATTCAGCCCAACAAGATGATGCTCCAAATTGAAAATAAAAACCATAGGATTGCAGCTCTTGACGTGATCTCCAATATTTCCTTATATGACTTTGTCTAAATCTCAAAGGAAGCTAATGATACATGGCCATGAAATTCCAGATTTAGAAAAGAAAAGTAAATAGAGAAGAAGGTGTCTGCTGTCTGCTGTCTGCCAGAGGATGAGGCTGAAAATGCCTTATTTTTTCCTCTCTCTTCACTTGTATACTAGATATACACAATTTCCCTAAAAGTCAAACAAGGGCCCCACCAAATTCCCTCAAATTACAAGCATGCCATGTAGGATAAGCATCTATAAA
Source organism: Cornus kousa (assembly GCA_025631255.1). NCBI lineage: Eukaryota > Viridiplantae > Streptophyta > Magnoliopsida > Cornales > Cornaceae > Cornus > Cornus kousa. The sequence continues at coordinate 6,657 of JAOTQH010272867.1, forward strand.
CATATGCATATAATGTTCTACAACGGATCCACCATGCTATACATGTCTTCACAGAAAATAAAATAAATGGTGTCGGGAATAATTCCCAGACACACAATCCAACCTGGGCCCCCCACGAACCCAAAGTGTAGGGAAATTATCCTAAACGCATTTCTAAGAGTCCGTGACTCTAAGAAAAGCCTAAAATAATCTCAAAAATCCCATTACACACATTCCCATCCCATTAAAATATGTATTGCACATGAATGAAACATGCGAGAAAAAAAAACCTTATCATCACACCAACATTATATAAGTACTAACAAATAAGCTCCTAACAACAGTTACATGATGTTTTTCAATGTTTCAATTGCTATGGGCAGCCTCTGTGACAATGGTTTATATTAGGAATGCATTGCTTTAGATATGAGCTTATACTTCTTTAATAATTTATAGGCTCGCGAGCATTTAACGCCTTTGCAATATGCCTATAGGCTCTAAAAACCCCCTAATGTTTATTTTAGGGGCGAACAAGGACCTCCCCTCATTCAGCCATTAATGGAGTGATAAAAATACTAAAATGTCCTTCGTGCAATTAAAATAAAAAATAGTAAAAAATTCAGTTAATGTAAAATGACTATTATGGCCTTTATTAAACGACCCCGTTAGGAGAGGATGAGATTTATATAAAAAATTGTAAGGGCATTTTCGGTATTTAATACAATTAACTAGTTATGAGCGAGAAACTTGGTTTGTTAACGGTACATTTCTAATTGTTAATTGCCGAAAAACCCTAATTTACAACATTTTTAAATTTTTTAGGGAGTTATATACCCAAAGTAAAATAGGAGTGTAATTTGCTCAAAAAGTAAACCTTCGGGGTGTCTTAGATACTTAGCTCTAATTTATATTAATTGTTGTTGTATCCAATGATTTTCTACTTCGTTTGCTTCCAGATATCAGGTGGTTGGAGACACACCATGGCATTGACATCGGATGGAAAACTTTATGGTTGGGGATGGAACAAGGTCGGTGATTTTAGTTTCTCTCTCTTTGCATCATTTTGTCATCGGAAGTTTGCTGGTTTATTTGTTTTGTTTGTTTCTTTTATTTATTTGTTTTTTAAAAATATTTTTTACAAAGGGCATATAGAATTAAATGATCTTTAGTGTTGATATTTGTTAAGGATTATTATTTTTAGTTGCGGTAGTATTAAGAAAATTTTCAGCAACGGCACATAAAGTTTATTTTATATCTTTGAAAAATCAAAGGATCAACTTTTTATTTCTTATTGGTGAATTTATTCATCTTAAAACTATAGCTGAGATTGAGAAATTAGATATATAAGGCATATAGATAGCTAAACGCTATCTTAGCAGTAAAATTGTAAAATTGAGCTTCATCTGATTAGCAAATTACTGGAGAAATAACAAATTTTAATATCTTTACATGTTTTGAAGAAAGATTTGAATTCAATTACTCCGCTCAACAATAGTATTTCTTTGTGAGTTATATGGGTCTTGTTTTAACATTCTGATAGGAGGGTCTAAACTTCATTCTAACTAGATACTCCTCTTATCTTAAATTGTGTTACATGGTCTCTCCTAATCTCTTTAACATTCCCATGTTAAGACGATATGACATTGGTATGGGTATGTGTTAACATGTATGATACCACAATTTATGGTATGACTTACCATAATAGCAAAGATTTGACTATGCATATGTTAGCATATATGATAGCCACTATTTATGGACTGACTTACCATAGCAGAGATTTGACTATGCTATAGAATATGCCATAGAATGTGCTTTAGACTAAGTTGTGATTTGATTTAGTTTTCTTTCTTGTAATATGAGGATATGCTCATTTTATCTATAAATACTAGAGCTGTGAATGAGTAATTTATATCATTCAAGCCTTTACGCAATTCTCTCCTTTCTCTTCTTTTTATATTTCTGCTTGGTACTAGAGCCAACACCTTTCTACACTTTCAGCAGCCTTGCTACTTGTGTGATAGCTACCTTAGGCTATTTGTGACATCTTGTGACGTTGCCTACACATGTTTTTCTGTGTTGTTGTTTTGTGATCGAAAATAGGTATTTTTAAGTTTTACAATTTCTTTTTTACTCTTCTAGGGTTGGGTAAATTGGGATAATTGGTCTCTAACACCTAAAGGGCTTAGGTAAAAATAAAAAAATGCAAATAAAAAAAATAAAAAAATTAGTCTACAAAGAGGTTCCAGATATTAAGAAGGAGGCTGTTTGGTTATATGTAAGCGGACAGCGCTCCTTAAAAAAGGTATGTATTTGGTTTTTTCGTGAATGGTCTGAGAAGACATTGTTATTGTTTATTTTCTGAGGAGACTCTTTAATTTATTAACAGAATTTGTGGTGTTTTTGGAGTTTTTTATTGTCGTGTGACAAATTATGGCAGATTCAGGGTCCTCGACTGTTATTTCTCTGGGCTCAAGTTCTCTGAGTGGTGGTGCCATTTTTCCCACCAACTCATTAGAAAATCCAGGACTTCAAATCACCACAGTGAAGTTGGATAGTTTCAACTATTTGATTTGGGCACAGTCTGCCAAGATGTTCATTGGTGGCAAAGGCAAGATTGGTTGTATTACTGGTTCTGAGAAAGAGCCAGCTCAGTCAGATAAGGCATATCCACAGTGGCTTGCACATAACGCTATGGTTATGTCTTAGCTAGTCAATTCGATGCAATCAAACATAGTTGTTGGCTATATGTTTATGAAGACTGCTAAGCAGATTTGGGAATCAGTTCAACGCACTTATTCTCAAAGGCAGAATAATGCACGAGTTTTCCAACTGGGGCGAGATATCATCAGGATTTCTCAGGTTGACTTGACAGTTTTAGGTTACATCGCCAAGCTTCGTGCTATTTAGGAGGAGATGGCATATTCTGATTCCTTCCACTCTTGGAAGGATCCAGATGATGCAGTTTTATATGCAGGGATTGTGGAGAAGAATCGAGTGTTTCAGTTTCTTGTCAGGTTGAACGATGAGTTTGAGTATGCTCGTGTTCATTTACTGGGCTTATATTCATTCCCTACTCTCGAGAATGCATATTCCTATTGTGTTGTCAAATGGAGCTGTCGAACTCATCCATTAGGTGTTGCTTCTGTTGATCCTCCCCTAAGACGACAACGTGGGCGGTGTAACCATTGCGGGAAAATTCATCACATCAAATCTCGTTGTTATGCACTACATGGACGCCCATCAGAACAAAAACAACAATCTCGATCATCTGCATATTCTGTTACACAATCAGTCTCGTTGTCGACTTTTGATAACTCTGCCTCGTCATCTTCTGCCACAGTTAGCTTGACTCAAGCTAATTTGGACAAGTTCAAACAATTCTTCAATCAAATGGAGGCATCATCTTAGCCAACCTCGACTTATGCCCACTCAGGTATTATTGTGTTTGCACAAAACGTATCTACATCTTCGACACCATGGATCATTGATTTTGGTGCTTCAGACAATATGACCGGTATGTCCTCATTCTTTCAATCTTATAGTATATGCTCTGGCCATTGCAAGGTACCCTTTGTGGATGACTCTCCATCTTCCATTGCTGGGAAGGCTCACATATCAGTTACTCATTCATTAACTTTGTCCGATACACTTCATTCCACAGTTGACTACAAATCTTATTTTTGCTAGTAGCGTTACTAAATAATTAAATTGTAGTGTGGACCTTCCCTTTAGGGTCTCTGGGCAAGAGAGAGAGACCGGTCTTCAGCGGACTTGTTTGCGCCCTACGCTTGCCAGGATTCGGTGGTAGAGGTGCAGTTTTCAGAGACAAATCAGTCAAGAAAACAAGTTATAGGCTTTTTGATCAATGATTCACCGGCCAACCCTACTTACGTGAGTTTCGGGTTATCCTATGGTTGTTCAAGGATCCTTTCATACATTATGTTAGGTATCAAGGAAAATCAATTCTGGCTGC